>JARUPW010000091.1:31059-50578 GCA_029817735.1 Melastoma sanguineum | reverse complement strand
TTAGGAATTGGAACTTAGCGGATACCTGACATTGTTGACTTTGTTCTCATGTTGGGAACAAACAGTCAGTTGATTCGAGCTGCATCATCATGATTGGCAAGGGAGCAAGGTGTTATGCTTTGGTATGCTCTAGCATCTGTACTTCTTGGACACGGCTTGAATGTCTTTCTGAGAACTGGCTCAGAAACTGGTTTGAGCTTGCTCTTTAGGTTCTGAGGCTGAACATGATTTGAGTGATGCTTGTTTTGTCGCCACTTGATATCTCCTTAGCAGGGCAGTATCGTCTGCTTTGGCTTAGCGGACGCTTTGGTCTTTGATAGGTCCTCAAAGTCTTGCCATGCTTTGTTGTTTGTGAGTTGTTTTGGAAGGTGTGATGATGATCAATCCTTATCCCATCCTGTGGGATTATTGGCTTGGCTCTGCGGGATGGGAATCCCATAGTTTACGATGTAGTCAAATTTCCAGAGGGTTGTCCACGGTCCAACTGTCTGTCACCATTTTGGTAGCGCTGGTACGAGATGTTTCTTTGGCTTTCTTGGTAGGACAGAGGATGAAAAGGTTCTTCTCTGATCAGAATCATCTTTCTGATTCTGAAAGATCTTCTCGTTGGCATCTTGTCTACTCTTCTTCTTAGAGAGTAGTCTGGTATCCAATCTTCCATCACAGATGCTGGGCATCTTGCTACTCCCAGTAGCAGTGCTGAGATTGAGGGTCTCCAAAAAGTATGTTGGATTTCCTTCCATCAAAGGAAGATGATACTTGTTGAGAGGTCTGGCTTCTTTCTCTTGGTACGGTTGTACCATAACATTGGTGGAAAATGGAGGTGGTGCTGGCTCTTTCGTTTGAGTGGTCAAACTTATTGTGACAGCTCCTTCTCTATTCTCTGAGAAGGTGAAGTAGTGGATTGAATGGAGCAGTTGGACCGTTCTCTTCTTTATTTGCTCATAATCGTGTACCCATTTTTCTGGCAGAAGCTCAGAGTTCTGCTCTTGGAATTTGTCTGGATGTGGACATGTTGGAGCACGTTGATTGGTGTAGTCAGCCACATGAGCAGCTTCTGGGATCATTGGCATGCTTATGTCCAAAGCATGGTTCTGCACTCGGTACGCCATTTGGTAATGAAGAGTGGCTTCAATGGAGTCTGATTCCATTGTGGCTCCCAGATTGCAGTTGACCTGCAAGGCATTGAGCAGCTTTGGATCCCTGAGAGACATCAGAAGTTAGGGAAAAGGGTCACGAAGACCGTTCCTGCGTTTAGTGTGTTCATTGTTCCAATTACTGCATGTTGATATTCCATTATCTTGTGTCCAAAAGGGCCATTCGGGCAGTCACAGGCAGTCCTTTTCGTCCATGATATGTCAAGGCAAGTCTTATGGCTCCAAAATGGAGATGGGAATATCCTTCTTTCGTCCAAAGTTCGAGGAATTCTGCTGGCAAATTCGAGATACAAATTGTCTCTCTGTGTCCCAGATATAGGATGTTGACTGAACTTACTAGTCTGTATGTATTCACGGGCGTGAGGCGCGTCTGATTAAAGTCCTTATGCTTTTATTGGTCCTGCAGAAGGGCTTATGAAATGCGTGTAGGATTGATCAAGGCAGTTCAGTATTAGCCACTTGATTCATCACAATTTTTGGGTATTTCATACAGTGATCAATACTTGCATTAGAACGTCGGAAGGAGGAAGAAGGTCAAGAGAGAAGGGGGCATCAATATCTCAGGTGGGTATCCATGTCTGGGCATAGGGCAATAACGCGGCAGGGGCATCCGACTCACAAACTCTCTCCCCTCTCGAAGAGAAGTAAAGGAAAAAGGCACACCACATGGCTCTGATACCATTAGGTACAAGGTTGAGAAGCAACTCATAGATTGACTCAAGTAGGCGGAATTACATGAAAAGGTACAAGAGAGACAAAGACAGAACAACAAACATGAGCTGGTTCTAACCAGGAAGAACAGGATCACACTTAAAAGGATACGGGTCCTTTAGAAAGATAAGAGAAACTTTTTAAAATTTACAGACGATTATACATAGACAATATAAAAGCCATTTTAGGTACCAAGCAGATACTTGCGGTACGGACATGTTTACGGAGGGTAATCCATCCGTTGCAAGATCCCAAGGGTTGGGAAGATCCATCATATCCTGGCTCCATACACTCAAAATAAGAAATTCTGGGCTTACAGATGAAGGACACAGTTTCTAGCCTTATAGTCAATATAGCAAGTGGAAGTGTTTCTTCTTCTGGTATCATTAACTGTCCCATGGACTTGTATCAGCATTGATGATGAAATAGAGGTAAAGCATTCAAGCTGCTTCTGCTCTGGATAAGTGGGCAACCCACCTCCTCCCATTGTCTCTGACAAATGAGGTAAAAGAGTTCCCATGTGATCCCTGAATTCTATTGTCCTCCTCCCCCTGGAGTTATCAACTTTTTCTCAGCTCTCTTACCTTTGATTCCCCTTTCTTATAGCGATATAATTGAGCTAATATCACAAACAATTTTAAAATGATTCAGAACTATTTTCACCATTTAAAGCAAAATTTATTTAGCAAAAGGAAATATTTTGTTAAATATGAAAATAAATATTTTCCAGATTTACTAAAACGATAGGTGAAAGAGAATGAATACCTTGCAGGGTAGAGCCCCTGAGCATATCGAGTGATAGTTACTGTGATCAGTTCTTCAGATTTGATCAACACTTCATCGTACGATGCAGTTCCTTTGTCTTGAATAAAAACGCTTCTAATACTGTGAGTGACTGGATGCCCCTGCCTGTCGTTATTGCCCTACTGCCCGATCATGGATACCCAACCTGAAATATTGGATGCCCCCTTCTCTCTTGAGCCTTCATCCCCCTTCCGACGTTCTAATGCAAGTATTGATTCACTGTATGAAATAACCCACAAGAACTGTGATGAGAATCAAGTGGCTAATACTGAACTGCCGTTGATCAATCCGTACACTGCATTTCATAAGCCTTCTGCAGGACCAATAAAAAGCATAAGGACTTTAATCAGACGACCTGCCTCATCTGCCCGTGAATACATACAGACTAGTAAGTTCAGTCAACATCCTATACTTGGGACACAAAGAGAACAATTTGTATCTCTGAACTTGCCAGCAGAATTTCCTGAACTATGGACCAGAGAGGGATATTCCCATCTCCATTTTGGAGCCATAAGACTTGCCTTGACATATCATGGACGTAAAGGACTGCCTGTGACTGCCCGAATGGCCCTTTTGGACACCAGATACATGGAATATCAACATGCAGTAATTGGGACAATTGAAACAACACTAAACGCAGGAACGGTCTTCGTGACCCTTTTCCCTAACTTCTGTATGTCTCTCAGGGATCCAAAGCTGCTCAATGCCTTGCAGGTTCAACTGCAGATCTGTGGAGCCACAATGGAATCAAACTCCATTGAAGCCACTCTTCATTACCAGATGGCGTACCGAGTGCAGAACCATGCTTTGGACATAAGCATGCCAAATGACTCCCAGAACGCCCTGCTCATTGTGGCTGACTACCACAATCAACGTGCTCCTACATGTGTCCACATCCCCAGACAAATTCCTAGAGCAGAACTCCTGAGACTTCTGCCAGAAAAATGGGTAACGGACTATGAGCAGATCAAGAAGAGAACGGTGCCAACTGCTCCGATTCAATCCACTACTTCAACCTTCTCCAGAGATAGGGAAGGAGCTGTCACAATTAAGTTTGACCGCTCAGCAGCAAAAGAGCCAGCACCACCTCCCATCTTCCCAACAATGTTTATGGTACAACCTGTACCAAGAAGAAAGAAGCCAGATCCCCTCAACAAGGTAATCCATTCTTTTGATGGATATGGAAATCCGACATACTTCTTTCGGGATCCTCAATCTCAGCACTGCTACTGGGATGTAGCAAGATGCCCAGACTATTGTGATTGTGAAAACTATGAAATACCAGACTACTCCAAGAAGAAGAGTAGATCAAGATGCCTGAATCGGAGAAGTCTCTCAGAATCAGAAGATGATTCTGACTCAGACGAAGAGACCTTGTTCATTCCTCTTCCTTCAAGAAAGCACAGGAAGAAAACATCTTTGTACCAGCGTTACCAAAACGGTGACCAGACAGTCGGACCGCTTGGTCAACCCTCTGGAAAGTTTGACTACATCGTAAACTATGGGATTACACCATCCCGGCCAGAGACAAGCCCAATCATCCCAACAGGATGGGATAAGGATGATGAACCACCATCATCACCTTCAGAACTACTGTCACCACGACATCACCAAGCATGGCAAGACTTTGAGGACCTATCCAGAGACACAAAGCGTCCGCTGAAGCCAAAGCAGACGATACTGCCCTGCTATAAAGCTATTTACAAGTGGCGACAGAAACAAGCATCAACTGCAAATCATGTTCAGGTCTCAGAACCTAAAGAGCAAGTCAAGCCAGTTCCTGAGCCAGTTCCCAAACCAGCTCTTGAACCAGCTCCAGCACCAGTTTCTGAGCCAGTTCTCAGAAAGACCATTCAAACCTGTTCCCAAGAAGTACAGCTGCTAGAGCCATACAAAAATAACAACCTTGCTCCCTTGCCAATCATGATGATGCAGTCTGAATCAACTGACTTGTTGTTCCCAACTACAGACGAACATACAGTCAACAATGTCAGGTACACTGCTAAGGTTCCAATTCCTACAGCAGTAGACGCACAAGGAAATGCGCAGCGCAACAGCCTAGCTGAAACAGTGCTCAACTGGCAAAGCCAGAATGCTCTTGCTCAGAATGAAGCCCTAAAGATTATCCACAAGAAGGTGGATAAAGTGGAAAATCGCTTGGACAAGACAGAACACAACCTGTCTCATCAGATCCAATCTCAAAGCCAAAATCTCTCTCAGAAGCTCAACCGACATCATGACCAGATGCATGAAGTACTCAGGGTACTTCAACACTCCTTGGACAACATTGAACAAGGACGATACCCTGCTCACTTTCAATCAGATCCAGATGAAGAAATTGCTCGCTTGGAAAAGCTGATCAAAGCAGCTCGAGAGATGCAGGAGAAACCTCCCTTAAAAGCATCATACGAAGGATCAGATTACTTGGATTTAGGAAGAAAGCCTTCCTATTCTCCTTTGGAGAAACCATCCAAGAAATACCACTTGTTTGGTGATCCGAATAAGAAAGATGTTGCAGACATCAGAGAGATTGTACGAAGACAACAAAAACTGGAAAGGCAAAAGCGTAAGTCTCAACAAGAGAAAGCGAGAGTCCTTGTTGCTTCTTGACTCTAGGCTCTTCCTTTCGTTTTTCGAACTGAATCCTCTCGAAGACAAAGATCACTCAGTCCTTTGAGGTCTCAAAGTGAAGATAGTTCTTCAGAACAGTTTCCTACTCAACAGCTATTGATAAAAGAAGACAAACTGCACTATCAACCTCCAGTTTCAGTTCCGCATTGGTTAGGACCTGACTCATCAGGACATTTTCCTAAAGATATAAGAATCCATTATTCAATGGATCCCCTGGAATTCACCTACCAAGATGACCGAGACGAATTGAAGATTTTCATGGCAAAACCGCCAAGTGAAGAACCAACAGAAAGGTTCTCAGACTTATCATCACTTTCTGAAGCAGTAACTGAAGTATCCTCAAGATCATCATCAACTGGACAAACTGAAAGCATAGAAGATCAGCCCTCAACAGAATATTCAACAGACTCACAGCTCTGTGAAATTCCTTTAGTTTACATGGCTGATAATCCTCCTCAGGTCAATGAACCAGAAAGTTCTTCAGACAACTCAATGGAAGACCGGCCAAATCCATCAACAAAAGAAACAGGATCTTTCTCCTTCACTATTGATGACATTGAGATAGATCAATGGCCACAGCGATTCAAAGATTTCTACGCCTGGTGCCTCCAGAGAAGATTAACAATAACCTCTTCAGTAGAAATATTGACAGAGCTGACAACAAAGTTCAGAGGAACTCTGCAAACATGGTGGAATCAGCTGACAGAACAAGTACAGATTCAGCTCATCAGCCTTCAATTCCCAGAGTTCTTAGCACAGCTCTATATCAACTTTATTGGAAGTCCAGAAAACCTGATCGAAGAACAGAGAAAAGAATTCTTCAATAGACGCTGCTGTTCACTCAAGAAAAAGGATATCAACCGACACTTCAAGAAGATGATCACATTGTTCATCAACCTTGGAGCAGACAATGCCCACAAACCAGTCTTTCTTTCCTCACTCCTAGAGCCAATCCCTTCATTGGTAGAAAAGGAAGTAGCCTCAAAAGGTCTAAGAGTCATAGATCTTTCGGTTGGACAAATCCTACAGACAGTTCATTTTGCAATCAGTGAACTCTGCCAGCGCAGAAACATCATCAGAGACTTCCTCAGACATGACAAACGTCTTGACGTTGCCTGTAAACCAACCAGGTATCTTACCAAATGCACTAAAGCTGACTTGTGCAAATGTCCAGAATTTCCTGATAAACAAACCTCAAGAAGAAGTTTTAGAAAATCTCCGAAGAAGCACTTCATACAGAAGAAACGAGGAGATCCAATCAGGAAAAGCCATAAAAGGAAAATCGTTCAACGGAAACGATATCTAAGGTTCAAGCATAAGAGATTTCCCACAAAGAAGTCAGATAGATGCTACCTCTGCAACAAATCAGGACATTTTGCAAAGGACTGCAAGAAGAAAAAGAAGAAGCTTATCGCACAAATAGAGATAGCTACAGGAGTATCATTAGAAGACAACGATGTGGAATCAGTCTTCTCTCTTGATGAGGAACCCTCAGACCAAACAGTTTACTGTTTGGAACCCAGAAAGTCTCCAGCTATGCTCCCATCTTCAAGTGACAGTGAAAGTGGTTATGACAGTATCTTTACCATCACCTCAGTGACGAGACACTCTCAACCATTTTCTCGCAATACAAGTGTCACTACAAGAAGAATTCCTTCCTGTGAATCCTTCACCAACTTGCAGATCCATTCCACAGAATCAGACGTGGAGGAAACAGAAACAAGTTTTCCTCTTATGGCTACCTCCAACATATTACCACATGTGAAGGTCCAAATCTACTTTTCAAAGTACCGTAGACCACTTCCAGCGATTGCCTTCATTGATACTGGAGCAGCAGCCAGCATGATAAACCCAGCCATCGTCCCAGCAGAACTGCTTGTTCCTAAGCTCAATACATACCAAGCAGCATCAGGAAAAACATTCCAAACATTCCTGAAGACAAAGAAGATTAAGGTCATGATTTTCCCTACATGCTCAATATCAATTGAAATTGTTGCAACTGACCTGTTAGGGAAAGACCTTGTCATTGGATGGGACATACTTCATCAGCTACACAGTCTCAAACTGCTAGCAACTGGTATACGACATAAGTCCAGTTTCAAGCCATATACTCATGAAAGCAGAATGTACTCGGTTCAGCCAGTACAACAGGCTTTGGAACTATTCAAACCAGCTTTTGCAACAGACCATCAAGACTTTCTCACAAAATGTTCACACCCACTGTGGACAAATCCAAAGTTCTTCGTCCGCCTTCCATTCAAGCAAAACGAAGATGTGAACCCAACAAAAGCAAGTCATCCAGGCATGACTCCTTCAGATGCAAAGCAAGCAACAAAGGAATGTAGCTTGTTGCTCGAACAAGGAATAATTGAACATTCCAGTTCATCATGGGCATGCCAAGCCTTTTATGTCAACAAGAGATCAGAGCAGAACAGAGGAAAGAAGCGATTAGTCATCAACTATCAACCATTGAATCACTTCCTCCAAGACATCAAGTTTCCTATCCCAAACAGGACAGCTCTATTCTCTTCACTTTCAAAAGCCAAGATATTTTCAAAGTTTGATCTTAAAAGTGGTTTTTGGCAGATAGGTGTTCATCCAGATGACAGATGGAAAACAGCCTTCTGCATACCCAATGGACATTACCAGTGGAGAGTTCTTCCATTTGGACTCAAGACAGCCCCTTCCTTATTTCAGGATGTCATGACAAGTATTTTCGAGCCAATCCAGTCTTCTGCACTCATCTACATAGATGATATCTTACTCTTCAGCGAAGACCAGAATTCTCATGACCAACTCCTGAAGGAATTTGCAAAGCTCATACAACAATTTGGAATAATGCTTTCGGAGAAAAAGGTACAGCTTTGCACATCAACAATTGAGTTCTTGGGAATGAGGTTAGCAGATGGACAATATTACCCAGGACCTCACATAGCACAAGAACTATTAAAGTTTCCAGACTCCTTGACTGCCAAACAGGTTCAGCAATTTCTTGGGATTGTAAATTACTTACGAGACTTTGTTCCAGGAATAAGTAGATACACCAGCCCACTTGAAGCTCAGCTCAAAAAAGATGCAGCTCCATGGGGAGATCTGCAAACCAGCGCTGTTCGATACTTGAAGGAAACCCTTCAGAATCTGCCTCCTTTACAGATTCCTTCTAATGGATTGAGAATCCTCCAAACAGACGCGAGCGATGAGTTCTGGGCAGCCATACTCTTTGAAGAAATCAATGGAACTAGAAGAATTTGTGCCTACAAATCAGGAAAGTTCAACAATGCTGAACTACACTACTACTCAGGGATCAAAGAGATTCTAGCTGTCAAGTATGGAATCAAGAAGCTAGAATTCCATCTCATGGGACATCATTTTGTGATAGAAACAGACTTCAAATCATTCGATTCAGTTCTGAACCTCAAAGCCAAGAAGATTCCCAATGCACAACTATTGAGGTTATCACAATGGTTCTCCCAATACTCATACACCGTCCGACATATCAAGGGAAAGACAAATGTCGTTGCCGATTTTCTCTCCAGACCCTTTGATACTGTCAATCCTCAACTCCTTGAGTATCCAAAGCTTCAAGCGATGTTCTCCATTCATACTCAGAACATGCCAAGTCAAAATCAGTCAAGTACTCTGCCCCCAGAAATACAAAAGTGGAACAATCTCCTCAGGTTTGATTGTTCTATGGAAATCCTTTCACAACCATACTCACAGATGCATTATTATCTTTCACACCTTTTCAGAAAACATGGACAGTTATTCTTTCCAAGATTAGGAATTCATCCTACTTGTCCATTTCTACATTTGTTCCCCATACACCCTGCTGAAAAGTTTCCTGTCGAGCTAAAATGGTTCTTTTGGTATTTCCTTCATGCACATACCATAGCCTTTGAATTTCCAGCTTTAGAAATGCTCCATTATCTTGAAAGATTTGGAGACCTATATTCATACTCCCCTGGAAATTACCCTCATGCACATCTTGCAGAAGTCCTCAATTGGTTTGCACCACTAATTCGGTGGAAGATTTGGTTCGACGAACAAGCATACAGATTTCAGAAATGGCCAGATATCACTTCCTATACTATCTACCTCTTTCACAGGAATTGGCACTACGACAGCAATGTTGCCTCACTAGTTGCCATCAATACGGTAGATCATTTTGCTTGCCTGCTCAATTCAATTGCTATCAATTTTGGAAATTATGAAGTCGACGAACCAATCCCGAACATTTGGGAAGTTCCTCCTAGCGCCAAAGGATCCGAGCACAAAGACATGCTTCACAGTAGGACTTGCCTAACCAACAAGCTCTTCCAGCTCAATTCAATGAGACCTCTTACAGAAGAAGAATTGCTTGTTCAACAAATTGCAAGAATTGATGCCAACGAAGCATGGTGCCTAGCTGAAGCCCTGGAAACTCATATCAAGGAACAAATTGACTGGGATGCTATTGTTGAAGATATGATCCAGAACTTTAATCTCTCAGACCCAACTTCAGGAACAACATCAGGCCCAGGACCAAGCTTACCACCAGGCCCAGGATCACCAAGAAGACGCGCCTCGCGACGAAAGAAATTGTCGGCAAAGGAAAAGGACCCACATGGAAAGCGCCCCAAGAAAGATGAGGACTAACAACAGTAGCCGCCCATGTGACTAAGACAAAGCTAGCCGCCCATGTGCAGACGACAAAGATGAAAAGCCCAAAGTGACACCTTTTGACTAAGAATAGTTCTCCTTTAGTCACTTTCAACTTTTTGACTAGGAATAGTTTTCCTTTAAGTCATTTTCATCTTTTTGACTAGAAATAGTTTTAGGATACGTGGCTTACCCACAACCAAGTTCTAGTCTCAGGCTTTAGGTATAAATAACCCCTTCGAGGGATGTAAATGGCAGAGGAGAAAACACACTTCAATACAATTCTCATTTTCTCCCATCCATGTGCAACTAAACTTATCGGGGCAATAACCAAAGGGCAGTAAGGTATTCCAGATCTCCAACCTCTTGATGATCTTTCTATCTTCGATAAACCCAAAAACATTCAGAAAACCCCAAAATCCATAAAGATCTGTTTATGTCTCTGCTCAAACACATTCATCGTGTTTTTCTGTATCTGTTGATCATCTCCTTATTGTTTCCAAACCTGTTTAGGTTTTGTTTCACTCTTTGTTTATATTCCTTTGCTCCAGCAATTTTAATCTTTGTCTAAGATGTCTATCATGTTCTGTGTGTTTCGATTCTATATCTGAGTTATTCACAGTTTTCATCAGTCTATGTGTCAGCCTTCATCTTTGTAGTGTATCTACTCCAGTAAGAATGCGTGACCTCCTTCTTAGGAATACTCTTCTCCTAAAGAAACTTGAAGTTTAATGATAAGTGTTATGAACTTAGCTATCGCCAGATTTCTGTCATGAAACGGATGTTTGTTGTACGCTGTTAACTTAGTAGAAAATAGCCGCGACCGCGCCTGGCAGCCCTCCTGGCTATAACGGCAAGTGGTCCTTTATGGCGAATTCGATAGCTTTACGGCCCTGACAGAACCTACTAGTTAACAGCGTACAACAAACATCCGTTTCAGACAGAAATCTGGCGATAGCTAAGTTCATAAACTTATCATTAAACTTCAAGTTTCTTTAGGAGAAGAGTATTCCTAAGAAGGAGGTCACGCATCTTACTGGAGTAGATCACTACAAAGATGAAGGCTGACACATAGACTGATGAAAACTGTGAAATACTCAGATATCGAAACACACAGAACATGATAGACATCTTAAACAGATTAAAATTGCTGGAGCAAAAGAATATAAACAAAGAGTGAAACAAACCTAAACAGGTTTGGAAACAATAAGGAGATGATCACAAGATACAGAAAAACACGATGAGTGTGTTTGAGCAGAGACATAAACAGATCTTTATGGATTTTGGGGTTTTCTGAATGTTTTTGGGTTTATCGAAAATAGAAAGATCATCGAGAGGTTGAAGATCTGGAATACCTTACTGCCTTTGGTTATTGCCCCGGAGGTTTTAGTTGCACATGGATGGGAGAATGAAGATTGTATTGAAGTGTGTTTTCTCCTCTGGGAGAAACTAAGAATGATGTTTTTCTCCTCTCTCCTCCTCTTTACATCCCTCGAAGGGGTTATTTATACCTAAGCCTGAGACTAGAACTTGGTGTGGGTAAGCCACTATCCTGAAACTATTTCTAGTCAAAAAGATGAAAATGACAAAAGAAAACTATTCCTAGTCAAAAGGTGTCACTTTGGGTCTTCTCATCTTTGTCGTCTGCACATGGGCGGCTATCCTTATCTTTGTCACATGGGCGGCTACTGTTGTTAGTCTTCTCTTGTCTTGGGCGCTTTCCATGTGGGTCGATTCTTTTGCCGACAATTTCTTTCGTCGCGAGGCGCGTTTTCTTGGCGATCCTGGGCCTGGTGGTAAGCTTGATCTAGAAGTTGGGTCTGAGAGATTAAAGTTCTGGATCATTCTTCAACAATAGCATCCCAGTCAATTTGTTCCTTGATATGAGTTTCTAGGCTTCAGCTAGGCACCATGCTTTGTTGGCATCAATTCTTGCAATTTGTTGAACAAGCAATTTTCTTCTGTAAGAGGTCTCATTGAATTGAGCTGGAAGAGCTTGTTGGTTAGGCAGGTCTACTGTGAACATGTCTTTGTGCCTCGGATCCTTTGGCGCTAGGAGGAACTTCCCAAATGTTCGGGATTGGTTCGTCGGCTCATAATTTCCAAAATTGATAGCAATGGAATTAAGCAGCAAGCAAAATGATCTACCGTATTGATGGCAACTAATGAGGCAACATTGCTGTCGTAGTGCCAATTCCTGTGAAAGAGGTAGATAGTATAGGAAGTGATATCTGGCCACTTCTGAAATCTGTATGCTTGTTCGTCGAACCAAATCTTCACCGAATTAGTGGTGCAAACCAATTGAGAACTTCTGCTAGATGTGCATGAGGATAATTTCCAGGGGAGTATGAACATAGATCTCCAAATTTTCAAGATAATGGAGCATCTCTAAAGCTGGAAATTCAAAGGCTATGGTATGTGCATGAAGGAAATACCAAAAGAACCATTTTAGCTCGACAGGAAACTTTTCAGAAGGGTGTATGGGGAACAAATGTAGAAATGGACAAGTAGGATGAATTCCTAATCTTGGAAGAATAACTGTCCATGTTTTCTGAAAAGGTGAGAAAGATAGTAATGCATCTGTGAGTATGGTGTGAAAGGATTTCCATAGAACAATCAAACCTGAGGAGATTGTTCCACTTTTGTATTTCTGGAGGCAGAGTACTTGACTGATTTTGACTTGGCATGTTCTGAGTATGAATGGAGAACATCCTTGAAGCTTTGGATACTCAAGGAGTTGAGGATTGACAGTATCAAAGGGTCTGGAAAGAAAATCAGCAACGACATTTGTCTTTCCCTTGATATGTCGGCTGTGTATGAGTATTGGGAGAACCATTGTGATAACCTCAATAGTTGTGCATTGGGAATCTCTTGGCTTTGAGGTTCAGAACTGAATCGAATGATTTGAAGTCTGTTTCTATCACAAAATGATGTCCCATGAGATGGAATTCTAGCTTCTTGATTCCATACTTGACAGCTAGAATCTCTTGATCCCTGAGTAGTAGTGTAGTTCAGCATTGTTGAACTTTCCTGATTTGTAGGCACAGATTCTTCTGGTTCCATTGATTTCTTCAAAGAGTATGGCTGCCCAGAACTCATCGTCGCGTCTGTCTGGAGGATTCTCAATCCATTAGAAGGAATCTGTAAAGGAGGCCGATTCTGAAGGGTTTCCTTCAAGTATCGAACGCGCTGGTTTTGCAGATCTCCCCATGGAGCTGCATCTTTCTTGAGCTGAGCTTCAAGTGGGCTGGTGTACCTACTTATTCTGGAACAAAGTCTCGTAAGTATTTAGCGATCCCAAGAAATTGCTGAACCTGTTTTGGAAGTCAAGGAGTCTGGAACTTTAATAGTTCTTGTGCTATGTGAGGTCCTGGGTAATATTGTCCATTGCTAACCTCATTCCCAAGAACTCAATCGTTGATGTGCAAAGCTGTACTTTTTTCTCCGAAAGCATTATTCCAAATTGTTGTATGAGCTTTGCAAATTCCTTCAGAGTTGGTCATGAGAATTCTGGTCTTCGCTGAAGAATAAGATATCATCTATGTAGATGAGTGGCAGAAGACTGGATTGGCTCGAAAATACTTGTCATGACATCCTGAAATAAGGAAGGGGCTGTCTTGAGTCCAAATGGAAGGACTCTCCACTGGTAATGTCCATTGGGTATGCAGAAGGCTGTTTTCCATCTGTCATCTGGATGAACACCTATCTGCCAAAAACCACTTTTAAGATCAAACTTTGAAAATATCTTGGCTTTTGAAAGTGAAGAGAATAGAGCTGTCCTGTTTGGGATAGGAAACTTGATGTCTTGAGGGAAGTGATTATTCAACGGTTGATAGTTGATGACATATCGCTTCTTCCCTCTGTCTCTGCTCTGATCTCTTGTTGACATAAAAGGCTTGGCATGCCCATGATGAATTTGGAATGTTCATTATTCCTTGTTCCAGCAACAAGCTGCATTCTTTGTTGCTTGCTTTGCATCTGAAGGAGTCATGCTGGGTGACTTGCTTTTGTTGGGTTCACATCTTCGTTTGCTTGAATGGAAGGCCGGACGAAGAAACTTTGGATTTGTCCACAGTGGGTGTGAACATTTTGTGAGAAAGTCTTGATGGTCTGTAGCAAAAGCTGGTTTGAATAGTTTCCAAAGCCTGTTGTACTGGCTGAATCGAGTACATTCTGCTTTCATGAGTATATGGCTTGAAACTGGACTTGTGTCGTATACCAGTTGCTAGCAGTTTGAGACTGTGTAGCTGATGAAGTATTCCATCCAATGACAAGGTCTTTCCCTAGCAGGTCAGTTGCAACAATTTCAATTGATATTGAGCATGTAGGGAAATCTGACCTTAATCTTTTTGTCTTCAGGAATGTTTTGGATGCTTTCCTGATGCTGCTTGGTATGTATTGAGCTTAGGAACAAGCAGTTCTGCCTGGACGATGGCTGGTTTATCATACTGGCTGCTGCTCCAGTATCAATGAAGGCAATCGCTGGAAGTGGTCTACGGTACTTTGAAAAGTAGATTTGGACCTTCACATGTGGTAGTAATGTTGGAGGTAGCCATAAGAGGAAAACTTGATTCTGTTTCCTCCACGTCTGATTCTGTGAAATGGATCTGCAAGTTGGTGAAGGATTCACAGAAGGAATTCTTCTTGTAGTGACACTTGTGTTGCAAGAAAATGGTTGAGAGTGTCTCGTCACTGAGGTGATGGTAAAGATACTGTCATAACCACTTTCACTGTCACTTGAAGATGGGAGCATAGCTGGAGACTTGCTGGGTTCCAAACAGTAAACTGTTGGTCTGAGGGTTCCTCATCAAGAGAGAAGCTGATTCCACATCGTTGTCTTCTAAATGATACTCCTGTAGCTATCTCTATTGTGGCGATAAGTCTTCTTCTTTTCTTCTTGCAGTCCTTTGCAAAATGTCCTGATTGTTTGCAGAGGTAGCATCTATCTGACTTCTTGTGGGAAATCTTCTTATGCTTGAACCTTAGATATCGTTTTCGTTGAACGATTTTTCTTTTTGGCTCTTCCTGATTGGATCTCCTCGTTTCTTCTGGATGAAGTGTTTCTTTGGAGATTTCTAAAACTTCTTCTTGAGGTTTGTTTATCAGGAAATTCTGGACATTTGCACAAGTCAGCTTTAGTGCATTTGGTAAGATACCTGGTTGGTTTACAGGCAACGTCAAGACGTTTGTCATGTCTGAGGAAGTCTCTGATGATGTTTTCGCGCTGACAGAGTTCACTGATTGCAAAATGAACTGTCTGTAGGATTTGTCCAACCGAAAGATCTATGACTCTTAGACCTTTTGAGGCTATTTCCTTTTCACCAATGAGGGATTGGCTCTAGGAGTGAGGAAAGTAAGACTGTTTGTGGATTGTCTGCTCCAAGGTTGATGAACAATGTGATCATCTCTTGAAGTGTCGTTGATATCCTTTTTCTGAGTGAACAGCAGCGTCTGCTGAAGAATTCTTTTCTCTGTTCTTCGATCAGGTTTTCTGGACTTCCAATAAAGTTGATATAGAGCTGTGCTAAGAACTCTGGGAATTGAAGGCTTATGAGCTGAATCTGCACTTGTTCTGTCAGCTGATTCACCATGTTTGCAGAGTTCCTCTGAACTTTGTTGTCAGCTCTGTCATATTTCTACTGAAGAGGTTATTGTAATCTCTCTGGAGGCACCAGGCGTGAAATCTTTGAATCGCTGTGGCCACTGATCTATCTCAATGTCATCATAGTGAAAGAGAAAGATCCTGTTTCTTTTGTTGATGATTTGGCCGGTCTTCATTGAGTTGTCTGAAGAACTTCTGGTTCATTGACCTGAGGAGGATTATCAGCCATTAACTAAGGAATCTCACAGAGTTGTGAGTCTGTTGAATACTCTGTTGAGGGCTGATCTTCCATGCTTCCAGTTTGTTCTGTTGATGATGATTCGGAGATACTTCTGTTACTATTTCAGTAACTGCTTCAGAAAGTGATGATAAGTCTGAGAACCTTTCTGTTGGTTCTTCACTTGGCGGTTTTGCCATGAGAATCTTCAATTCGTCTCGTCATCTTGTAGGTGAATTCCAGGGGATCCATTGAGTAATGGATTCTTGTATCTTTTGAAAGTGTCCTGATGAGTCAGGTCCTAACCAATGCGGAACTGAAACTGGAGTTGATAGTGCAGCTTGTCTTCTTTAATCAAGAGCTGCTGAGTAGGAAACTGTTCTGAAGAACTATCTTACATCTGAGACCTCAAAGGACTGAGTGATCTTTGTCGTCGAGAGGATTCAGTCGCTTTTTGCTTTCCTTCTCGGATCATCAGTTCTTCGTTGTTCCTGAGAGCGCTTCTCTGTTTGAGACTTACGCTTTTGCCTTTCCAGTTTTTGTCGTCTTCGTACAACTTCTCTGATGTCTGCAACATCTTTCTTATTCGGATCACCAACAAGTGGTATTTCTTGGATGGTTTTCTCCAAAAGGAGAATAGGAAGGCTTTCCTCCTAAATCCAAGTAAATCTGATCCTTCGTATGATGCTTTTAAGGGAGGTTTTCTCCTGCAATCTCTCGGGCTGCTTTGATCAGCTTTTCCAAGCGAGCAATTTCTTCATTGGATCTGATTGAAAGTGAGCAGGGTATCGTCCTTGTTCAATGTTGTCCAGGGAATGTTGAAGAACTCTAAGTACTTCATGCATCCGTCATGATGTCGGTTGAGCTTACTGAGAGAGATTTTGGCTTTGAGATTGGATCTGTGAGACAGGTTGTGTTCTGTCTTGTCCAAGCGATTTTCCACTTTATCCCCCTTCTTGTGGATGATCTTTAGGGCTTCATTCTGAGCAGAGGCATTCTGGCTTTGCCAGTTAAGCATGTTTCAGCTAGGCTGTTGCGCTCACATTTCCTTGTGCGTCTACTGCTGTAGGAATTGGAACCTTAGCAGTGTACCTGACATTGTTGACTATATGTTCGTCTGTAGTTGGGAACAACAAAGTCAGTTTGATTCAGACTGCATCATCATGATTGGCAAGGGAGCAAGGTTATTGCTTTGGTTGGCTTCTAGCATCTGTACTTCTTGGGCACAGGCTTGTTTAGTCTTTCTGAGAACTGGCTCAGAAACTGGTGCTGGAGCTGCTTAAAGAACCGGCTTAAAGGCTGGCTTAGCTTGCTCGTCAGGTTTTGAGTCTGAACATGATTTGTAGATGATGCTTGCTTTTGTCGCCATTTGAATATCTCCTTGTAGCAGGGCAGTATCGTCTGCTTTGGCTTTAGCGGACGCTTTGAGTCTTTTGATAGATCTTCAAAGTCTTGCCATGCTTTCTGCTCTGTATTGGAGTTGTTGTTGCGATGAAGATATGATGATGATTCATCATTCTTATCCCATCCAGTTGGGATGATTGGGCTTGTCTCTGGCGGGATGGTGCAATCCATAGTTTACGATGTAGTCAAATTTTCCAGAGGTTGTCCCAGTGGTCCAACTGTACTGTCACCATTCTGGTAGCGCTGGTACAGAGATGTTTTCTTTATGGGCTCCTTGGTGCAGACAGGATGGGGAGGTTTCTTCATCTGATTCATCTGAATCAGAGTCATCTCTTGACTCTGATGAATTTCTCTTTGTGTGACATCTTGCTCTACTCGTCTTAGTAGAGTAGTCTGGTTTCTTCGCAGTCTTCACAATCACAATAGTCTGGGCATCTTGCTACGTCCAAGTAGCAGTGCTGAGATTGAGGGTCTCTAAACAAGTATGTTGGATTTCCTTGTCCATCAAAGGAGTGGATAATCTTGTTGAGAGAATCTGGCTTCTTTCTTTTCTCGTACTGGTTGTACCATGAACATTGTTGGGAAGTTGGAGGTGCTGCTGGCTCTTTTTGCTGCTGAGTGTCAAACTTAATTGTGACAGCTCCTTCTCTATCTCTGGAGAAGGTTGAAGTAGTGGATTGAATCGGAGCAGTTGGCACCGTTCTCTTCTTGATCTGCTCATAGTCCGTTACCCATTTTTCTGGCAGAAGTCTCAGGAGTTCTGCTCTAGGAATTTGTCTGGGGATGTGGACACATGTAGGAGCACGTTGATTGTGGTAGTCAGCCACAATGAGCAGGGCGTTCTGGGAGTCATTTGGCATGCTTATGTCCAAAGCATGGTTCTGCACTCGGTACGCCATCTGGTAATGAGAGTGGCTTCAATGGAGTCTGATTCCATTGTGGCTCCACAGATTTGCAGTTGAACCTGCAAGGCATTGAGCAGCTTTGGATCCCTGAGAGACATGCAGAAGTTAGGGAAAAGGTCGCACGAAAACCGTTCCTGCGTTTAGTGTTGTTTCAATCGTTCCAATTACTGCATGTTGATATTCCATGTATCTGGTGTCCAAAAGGGCCATTCGGGCAGTCAACAGCAGTCCTTTTACGTCCATGATATGTCAAGGCAAGTCTTATGGCTCCAAAATGGAGATGGGAATATCCCTCTCTGGTCCATAGTTCAGGAAATTCTGCTGGCAAGTTCAGAGATACAAATTGTTCTCTTTGTGTCCCAAGTATAGGATGTTGACTGAACTTACTAGTCTGTATGTATTCACGGGCAGATGAGGCAGGTCGTCTGATTAAAGTCCTTATGCTTTTTATTGGTCCTGCAGAAGGCTTATGAAATGCAGTGTACGGATTGATCAACGGCAGTTCAGTATTAGCCACTTGATTCTCATCACAGTTTTTATGGGTGATTTCATACAGTGAATCAATACTTGCATTAGAACGTCGAAAGGAGGATGAAGGCTCAAGAGAGAAGGGGGCATTCAATAGCTCAGGTCGGGTATCCATGGTCGGGCAGTAGGGCAATAACGTCGGGCAGGGGCATCCGGTCACTCACCAGGCACTCTCTCCCTCTCCGAGAGAAGTAAAGGAAAAGAGCACACCACGCATGGCTCTGATACCATGAGGTACAAGGTTGAGAAGCAACTCATAGGATGACTCAAGTAGGCGGAATTACATGAAAAGGGTACAAAGACATGATTCACAGACAAGAGAAGGACAAACATGAGCTTGTTCTAACCAGGAAGAACAGGATCACGTTAAAAGGATGACGGGTCCTTTTAGACAAGATAAGTGAAAACTTTTTATAAGGTTTACAGCGGAAGGGAATTACACACTAGACAAATACAAAAGCAATTTGAGGTACCAGCAAAGATACTTGCGGTACTGGACATGTTTACGGAGGGTAGTCCATCCGTTGCGAGATCCCAAGGGTTTGGGAAAGTCCACTCATATCCTGGCTCCATACACTCAAAATAAGAAATCTGGGCGTTTACAGAATAGAAGGACACAGTTTCCTAGCCTTATAGTCGATATAGGTATCTAAGGCAGAGATTGTGCGGTTGACTTTCCTAAGAGTTTTCCTCTTCTTCCAAAATGGCTCGTCGTGTTCATATGACGAATGGTATGAAAGTGTCTACGCAAGATGTTACAAGTCAGGAAAAGGGGTTTGTGGAAACGTCGTTCTCTTAGAGGAGCTCTCATCCTGCCTACTATCAGTCTCAAGCCGCGACCGGCGCCTGGCAGCCCTCCTGGCTTATACGGCAAGTGGTCCTTTATGGCGAATTCCGATAGCTTTACGGCCCTGACAGAACT
>JARUPW010000091.1:0-31034 GCA_029817735.1 Melastoma sanguineum | reverse complement strand
TGTCCGTTGGGTATGCAGAAGGCTGTTTTCCATCTGTCATCGGGATGAACACCTATCTGCCAAAAACCACTTTTGAGATCAAACTTTGAGAATACCTTGGCTTTTGATAGTGAGGAAAATAGAGCTGTCCTATTTGGGATAGGAAATTTGATGTCTTGAAGGAAGTGATTCAGGGGTTGGTAGTTGATAACCAATCGCTTCTTCCTTCGATTCTGTTCTGATCTTTTGTTGACATAAAATGCTTGGCATGCCCATGATGAACTGGAGTGTTCAACCAATCCTTGTTTAAGCAACAAGCTGCATTCCTTAGTTGCTTCCTTTGAGTCTGAAGGAGTCATGCCTGGGTGACTTGCTTTTGTTGGGTTCACATCTTCATTCTGCTTGAATGGAAGTCTAACGAAGAACTTTGGATTTGTCCACAGTGGGTGTGAACATTTCTTAAGGAAATCATGATGGTCTGTAGCAAAGGCTGGTCTGAATAGTTCCAAGGCTTGTTGTATTGGCTGAACCGAGCACATTCTGCTCTCATGAGTGTACGGCTTGAAACTGGACTTGTGTCGTATACCAGTTGCTAGCAGTTTGAGGCTGTGTAGCTGATGAAGTATGTCCCATCCAATGACAAGGTCTTTCCCTGGTAGGTCAGTAGCAACAATTTCTACTGATATTGAGCATGTAGGGAATAGCATGACCTTTATTCTTTTTGTCTTGAGGAATGTTTGGAACGTCTTTCCTGATGCTGCTTTGTATGTGTTGACTTGAGGAACAAGCAGTTCTGCTGGGACGATAGCTGGATTTATCATACTTTCGGCTGCTCCAGTGTCGATGAAGGCAATTGCCTGAATTGGTCTTCGATACTTAGTAAAGTAGATTTGGACCTTGACATGTGGCAAAATGTTGGAGGTAGCCATGAGAGGAGTGCTTGCTTCTATAACTTCCTCTGTATCTGATTCCGTGGAGTGGATCTTTAAGTTGGTGAAGGATTCGCATGAGGGAATTCTTCTTGTAGTAACACTTGCATATTGGGAGAATGGTTGAGAGTGCTTTGTGACTGAGGTGATGGTGAAGATGCTGTCATAGTCACTGTCACTGTCACTTGAAGATGAGGGTATAGCTGGAGGAGTTCGTCTGGGTTCCAAACAGTAGACTGTTTGGTCTGAAGGTTCTTCATCAATGGAGAAGACTGATTCCACATCATTGTCTTCTAATGATACTCCTGCGGCTCTCTCAAGCTGTGCAATGAGCTTTCTCTTTTTCCTTTTGCAATCCTTCGCAAAATGTCCTGGTCTGTTACAGACGTAGCATCTGTCTGTTTTTCTTGTAGGAAACCTTGTGTGTTTGAACCGTAGATAACGTTTCCTTTGTCTGTGTTCAACCTTTCCCTTACTCTTTTTCCTGTATGGATCTCCTTTCTTCTTCTGTATGAAGGGCTTCTTTGGAGATCTTCTAAATCGTCTTCTAGACGTCTCTTTGTCAGGAAAATCTGGACATTTGCACAAATCTGCTTTAGTGCACTTCGTAAGATACCTGGTTGGTTTACAGGCATTGTCGAGTCTTCGGTCGTGTTTGAGAAAATCTCTAATGACGCTTCGTCTTTGGCAGAGTTCACTAATTGCGAAGTGAACTGTCTGCAGGATTTGTCCAACCGAGAGATCCATGACTCTTAATCCTTTGGCGGCTATTTCCTTTTCCACCAATGAGGAGATTGGCTCTATGAGTGAGGATATGAACACTGGTTTGTGGGCATTGTCTGCTCCAAGGTTTATGAACAATGTGATCATCCTCTTGAAGTGTCGGTTGATATCCTTTCTTCTGAACGAACAGCAGCGTCGTTTGAAGAATTCTTTTCTCTGATCTTCAATCAGGTTTTCTGGACTTCCAATAAAGTTGATATATAGCTGTGCCAAGAACTCTGGGAATGGAAGGCTGATGAGTTGTATCTGTGCTTGCTCCGTCAGTTGATTCCACCAAGTCTGTAGCATTCCCCTAAATTTTGTTGTGAGTTCTGTCAGTATTTCTACTGAAGAAGTAACTGTTAATCTCTTCTGGAGGCACCATGCATAGAAGTCTCTGAATCGTTGTGGCCATTTGTCTATGTCGATATCATCGATGGTGAATGAGAAAGATCCTGATTCTTTCATCGACGGGTTTGGCCGGTCTTCCATGGAGCTGTCTGAAGAACTATCTGGTTCATTGACCTGAGGAGGATTGTCAGCCATATAAACTAAAGGAACTTCACAGAGTTGGAATTGGAATCTTAGCGGTAGGCCTGACATTGTTGACTGTGTGTTCATCCATAGTTGGAAAAATCAGGTCAGGTGATTCCGGCTGCATCATCATGATTGGCAAGGGAGCAAGGTTGTTATTTTTGTATGACTCTAGCATCTGTACTTCTTGAGAACAGGCTTGAATGGTCTTTCTGAGAACTGGCTCAGAAACTGGTTTGACTTGCTCTTTAGGTTCTGAGGCCTGAACATGATTTGCAGTTGATGCTTGTTTTTGTCGCCACTTGTAAATAGCTCTATAGCAGGGCAGTATCGTCTGCTTTGGCTTCAGCGGACGCTTTGTGTCTCTGGATAGGTCCTCAAAGTCTTGCCATGCTTGGTGATGTTGTGGTGACAGTGTTACTGAAGGTGATGATGGTGACTCAACGTCCTTATCCCATCCTGTAGGGATAATTGTGCTTGGCTCTGATCGGGATGGAGAAATCCCATAGTTTACGATGTAGTCAAACTTTCCAGAGGGTTGTCCAAGCGGTCCAACTGTCTGGTCACCATTTTGGTAGCGCTGGTACGGAGATGATTTCTTCCTGAGCTTTCTTGTAGGAAGAGGAATGAACAAAGTCTCTTCGTCTGAGTCAGAATCATCTTCTGATTCTGAGAGACTTCTCCGATTCAGGCATCTTGATCTACTCTTCTTCTTGGAGTAGTCTGGTGAGTCACAATCTTCGCAGTCACAGTTGGCTGGGCATCTTGCTACATCCCAGTAGCAGTGCTGAGATTGAGGGTCCCGAAAGAAGTATGTTGGATTTCCATATCCATCAAAGGAATGGATTACCTTGTTGAGGGGTTCTGGCTTCTTTCCTCTTGGTACAGGTTGTACCATAAACATGGTTGGGAAAATGGGAGGTGGTGCTGGCTCTTTCGTTGATGAACGATCAAACTTGATCGTAACAGCTCCTTCTCTATCTCTTGAGAAGGTGGAGACGGTAGACTGGATTGGTGGAATTGGTACCGTCCTCTTCTTTATTTGCTCATAATCGGTCACCCATTTTTCTGGCAGAAGCTTCAGAAGTTCTGCTCTTGGAATTTGTCTAGGGATGTGGATGCATGTTGGAGCCTTTTGGTCATGATAGTCAGCCACGATGAGCAAAGCATTCTGGGCATCATTGGGCATGCTTATGTCCAAAGCATGGTTCTGCACCCGGTACGCCATTTGGTAATGAAGAGTGGCTTCAATGGAGTTCGATTCCATTGTGGCTCCGCAGAGTTGCAGTTGTACCTGCAAGGCTGACAGTAACTTTGGATCCCTGAGAGACATGCAGAAGTTAGGAAATAAGGTCACGAAGACCGTTCCTGCGTTTAATGTAGTCTCTATTGTTCCAATTACTGCATGTTGATATTCCATATATCTTGTGTCCAAAAGGGCCATTCGGGCAGTCACAGGCAGTCCTTTTCGTCCATGATATGTCAGGGCAAGTCTTATGGCTCCAAAATGGAGATGGGAATATCCTTCTTTAGTCCAAAGTTCAGGGAATTCTGCTGGCAAATTCAGAGATACAAATTGTTCTCTCTGTGTCCCAAGTATAGGATGTTGACTGAACTTACTAGTCTGTATGTATTCCCGGGCTGTTGAGGCAGGCCGTCTGATTAAAGTCCTTATGCTTTTTATTGGTCCTGCAGAGGGCTTATGAAATGCTGTGTATGGATTGATCAATGGCAGTTCAGTATTAGCCACTTGATTAGCATCACAATTCTTGTGGGTTATTTCATACAGTGATTCAATACTTGCATTAGAACGTCGGAAGGAGGAAGAAGGTTCAAGAGAGAAGGGGGCAGTCAATATCTCAGGTGCGGTATCCATGATTGGGCAATAGGGCAATAACGGCAGGCAGGGGCATCCAGAAACTCACAAACTCTCTCCCTCTCTGAAGAGAAGTAAAGGAAAAAGGCACACCAACTGGAAACAATAAAATTGAACAATTTTAAAACCAAACGCTTCGAAACAATTGGAAGCTTAATCGTATTTTTATATCAGCTTTACCAATTAAGCTAATTATTTCAATAATAAATTTTAATTCATAATTTCTAAACATATTTTTAAATAGGGTTTTATTAACATGTACCCTTAGAGAACATGTAGTTTTATAATTTTAAGATATTGTAAAATAAGAAAAAATACAACTTAAGAAGCATATTAGATGCAAAAAATACAACTAATGTATTAAATACTAAATCATTAAATTTAAATCACGTTAACCGTCTTTTAAGCCTGTAAGCCTCTAGCACTCACTATTAAAATACATTTAAATAAACACCATACCGTAAATTTCTTACCCACACTTCACTTAAATACTGAATATTTTACTCCTCGTCTCCCATTCCACCTCCTTAACAATGTTAATATGGTAGCACGATATTTTATTACAGCTAGTCTGTAGGAATTATATGATATTATGATATCCAACTACGTTTATCTCTCAAGTTCTAATTAGTGATTCCCATTCCACGTCTATGGCAGACCCACTCTTTCAACTCCACCACCTTAACACCCATTTTGTTGACACATGGAAATTTCGGCCTCGAGAAGAGCCTCTCGAGAAAGAATCTTTGATTGAAGAGCCTCTCAAGAAAATCTACATATTATGTGAGGATATACATATTTTATATAGAAACCTTCACTTAAGGAGCCTCTCGAAAGCATATTTGACTTAATATAAATATTATATCCAAGGTGAAAATATATTAAAATATATTTTCAGCAATCATATTCTCCCCAAATTAAGGAACGTGGCTTACAACTGCCCGAACAATTTGATAAAGTGGAGAACGTGCTTGAAAATCAACAACCGCCAAGGAGAACGTGCTTTACCTGTCGATTGAAGACATTTATAAAATCACAATTGGATTCTCTTCCACACACGAACAACACAACTTAAACAGACTCTAAGTCTTTTACTTTTACTTTTTACCGGTGACCTGAACTCCAACCTCAGCATAGTGCATTAAATTTCGGCGTTATTTACACACCTTCGTCCATCCTCGGTGTCGTGCATTAAATTCCGTCATTGTTGATCTGCCACCACTTCGACTCCTCCCATCGACGCCGTCGCATTAAATTTCGACGTTGAACTCCACCCTCGGTGCCGTCGCATTAAATTCCGGTGCCGTTGACGCCCCATCCACTCCACAATGGTGAATTCAAGTAGAGGAGTTCGCCTCGACCGCCTTTCATCGCAAAGTGTCACCAGGTCTTTTTTGTTGTTTTCCGTTCAAGTGATGTCTATAAGTGTTACACTGTAAGCTTGATTCCGTCGTATTAAATTCCGGTGTCTTGCCTACTTGTTATATTGGTATTCATTCACTTTGCGGTGTACAACACCAAACGCTGTAAATTCAGTACCGTTGTATTAAATTCCGGTATTGCGTTTACTTTCACTTAACGGCAACCACATTCACTGTAAAATTCGTCACGTGTTGCGGGAACAACTTTTCCGCGCCAACAGTGCCATTTCTTCTTCACTTATTTTTCATCTTCATTCTAAAACTATATAAAAATAAAAATAAAAATAAAATGCTTGAGATATACACAGGTTGTTGACTCGTGATTTCGATGGTACCACATTTGGTGCAATTTTCGTTTGATAGAAAAGGAATCAAAATTATTTTCGATGAAGTTATTACTTTTTTATTTCTTTTAACATAGTTTCAATTGATAACTTATTTATCTCATTGTATCGGGTAAGAGAATAGCACAACTCATCCTAATCACGAAAACGATAAGAAACATAAATATATTATTAAAAACTTATTTTCTTATTAAAATGTATTTTAAATTTTTAAATTTAATACATAATTTAATATAAACAATGAAATTTGTGATTAAGGTTCTTTTTTTCATTCTTATCCCTACAATTCCCATCGTTTCGGCATACTTTCAGGAACAAGGGGAAAGAGCAATTGTTGCTCGTATCAATTTAGTTGAGTATAGTTATTATTTGAAATTAACGGCTGTGTTTGAAAATTATTAGAATAGTCAATGTGAGATTAATGTTAGCACATCACAAGCGGGTGGGTTGGTAATCGCCATAAGTTGGGAAAACTACACGGTGAAACAAATGCTACAAATGCAAATTGACGGTACAAAGGAACACATATTGGAAATCTCTTACTGTTGAATGGTTCAGGTACACTAATAGAGAGTAAACTAGTGTTTGTCACTTTTTCTGGTCTTTTCTAAGTATGCGATACCACAACAAAGCATTGCTCGGACTGTAAGATCTGCTCATTGTAGATATGAGTTACGCATTAGTTCGAGTAGATATTCGTTAGGATATGAGAGCGATTATAATGGACATATTAGTTTTATAGTAGTTCGGTCTTAATTGACTTACATCCACTTTCCACCAACGAGGTGATTCTAATATATAATATATTTGGTGCAAATATGCCTTTTACACTAGGCTTTTAGTTGTTATCACAAAGTGAGATTTAAAATTCTTAAAGAAATAAAGGATCACTTTATGGCAACGATCGACTCCTCTCACATTGGAGGTCTTCTCGTTTCCAACAGTAAGATGCTTACCCTTAACAGTTGTTAGCTCAAAGGATTTTTCATACAGTCGCTCCAGTGGCTCCCATGCAACCTGTTTTACCATCCCGCTAGGAGGTCGAGACTTCTGTACAGCATCACATAGTTCCTCTCAGGACAATCATGGTATAACACAACCCTTGGCACTTTAACACACAGTTGTAAGAGATAAGAACCAACCGATCACTTAGCACTTTTTGTTTCTCGCCCAACCACACAAACACACAGTTCACACAGTTCCTTAAATGTGTGAGCTCAGCCTACATTTATGGAAGAAACCATCGCAAAAATTGTTCAAGTTCGTTGGAACAAATTACTTTATCTATTTTCCAAAGTAACGAACCGTAGCGGATCATATTCATTTGAGCAGATAGTTGCTCAACATTCGTTGTGTCCGAGAGAAAAGGTTATCAAATGATTACATTTTAGAATTATTCATTTTCATTTTAGAATAATTCATTTCCATGTTTGAAGATTTACCAAATTAATTTTCCAAATTAAAATTATAATTAAAATGATTTAATTTGACCATTATCCATTTGCAGCTCATCTTGCTGCGGATAAGAAAAAAATATTTTCATAATTGAAGATTAGTTTTCAAATCATTATTTGAAATATCAATATTCTAAATTGAAGCTAATTAAATTCATAATAATCTAACTAAAATCAATCTAGACAATTTGAATTATATTTGATATATGTACAATATACATCAAATTAATGCATCATATAATTTAATATATGAATAGAAAATTGTTTTCATATTTGGAGAGGATAAGCGCACTAATACAATAATATATTATTGGAAATTAATAACACACTCATTAAGCTTATCATTAAAGATAAGCTTAGTATTACAATAACATCCTATTGGTATCTAGCAGCATAGCTTCTCAACCTCATCATCAACACCAAGTTCAACATTCGTCTCCTTTGTGATGAAGAAAAACATGGACTTACTTTAGGGATAAAGTATGAGATACAAATCCCCCCTGAGAATAAGCACTCACAGATTATTTCACCTAATTCAATCCAAAGCTTACCTCAACTTCTACCGCTTTTTGTCATATAAAAAGAAGTGGAAGATATAACAAAAGACAATCTTTTCACTATAACAGCAAAAATATGCTGACACTCAAAAGTACATAACATCGTTTAACAACAAACGCTGACTGAACGGAAACATGGCAGAGTTTGCAAAAGGATCATAAGAAGAACATTACTCAAATCCTCATCAACATCTCGATCGATCAACTTTTGGATCGCTTTTTCCAGCTTCCCAAGCCTTTCAGCAAAGCCATCCATCCATCCCTTCAAAGATAGAACGCCTGGTGAAGTTTATTTCCATGTAGAGAACTTTTTGCATCTTTGGAGAAGAAGAGTCATCATGTGTAGTGACATCCTTTTTCAATTTAACACGCCTGAATTTATCAGAAGTCTTTGCCTTGCACGCACTAAATCAGCGATATTTCGCTTTATGGGTTTTTTGACAAACACACCATCAACATATCGAAAGCCCATACTCTTATCAGAATTTCCACCAATTACTTGGGTGATCCAAGCATCCATCTTGCTTATGAGACATCTTCACCATAATACTTCAACAGAGTAGAGATGATGTGAGAAAAAGGTAATGCACAACTTTCATCTTTTACATAAGAAGCCATGTCACCGAAGATTACACTCCCTAGGTTGACAGGAATGACACGCGTCAGATGAACCTTGAGATTCCAGTCCCTCGACATAATGTTGTTAATACTTCTTACCTGAGGGGCCAATCATGACATTACTGCTTTGTGAAACATAAAGTTGTTGAAACTCAACAATGTATTCTGTAAATAGCCGCTTGCATGGATGAATACACCATCATTTGTAGTCCGATAGGCCTCCAAAATACCCTCATTTATCACCCTCAAGTTATTGATGAGGCTGAGTTGAAGATTCGATAGACATAAAAAACAGAGAAAACAAAGGTTTTTCACCAACTGGTCTATCTATGTACTTAATGATAAAGTCTTCTTGTGAAAATTCTTTGGGAGAATGTTGGATATTTATTTTATTTTGTTTTATAAAATTCTTGTTGGGCTATAATCAATTATTTATATATGCTATTATAAATCTACTATATCATGATATACGAGACTATGGATGATAACCCGTTAAGGTTTGTGTGATCATTTTGGTTGGGCTTTTGTGCATATCATATTTTATTATTAACGTGGTTTAGACAGCTCATTGTGTAGGCCCGTGTGTTGTTGTAAGCTTGTGATGGAAGTATCTGTCACACCATATAGTAACAGGTGTTAGGTCCTTCTCCCACTTGCCCTAATCCTAATATACAGTGGTGCTCCATTGACCGTCAGCAAGTTGGGGGGAGGAAGACCCAGATAACACCTCTTTCCTTGCTGGTTTGCAGATCTTGAGGGTAATCGAGTTCAAGGGCATGCTAGATTGATTGACGGGTAGGCATAGTGATTGTCTGTTTGCTAAGGTACGAACAATTCGAGTACGTATCTCTATTTTCCACGCTTTTCGTGTCCTAAGTTCAATGATTTTTCTTGCATAAAATGGTTGCTAGCATACACTCCCGTCATGGAACAAAAGTGTGAAAAACAAATGACGAGAATGAATATAAGTAAAAAATGGTTGCTAAGATGCGCTCTCATCATGGACCAAAAATGTGAAACACGGTTGTCGAGAATGAGCATACATCATGGAAGAAAAGTGCGAAAAGCAAATGACGAGAATGAACGTAAGTAAAAAAACGGTTGCTAATATGCACGCCCATCATGGAACGAAAGCACAAAAAAGTAAATGACGAGGATGAATGTAAGTAAATAAGCTTGAAAAAAGAATGGCAAGAATGACTGTAAGTAAAAAATGGGCTGCAATACGAACTTCCTCAAAAGTCAACCATCCTAATACTACTCACGCCCAAGCACACTTAACTTCGTAATTATTATGGGAACCGATGCAGTAGTGGGAGTATAATCGCACCCATATGTCGTTTGTTCGACCATTCCGTATGTACTTTCGTTTCGGTTCCGCATCTCGCATACTGGAAATCGAAGGCAAATGCTCGTGGGGATATAATACTTAAACTTAGGCTCCCATCATAAAGCAAAAGGAGAAAAACAAATGACGAGAATAAACACAAGTAAAAAAGATGAAATGACAATAAAAAGATGCAACACAAAGACTTCCTAAGAGGTCTCACATCCTAATATTACTGATACGGGGGGTCGGCAAGGAATAGATGATTCTAATACCGAAAGGGAAGGGGGACGTCACTAAAGGTTGTGGAATGGAGTGACGTGGGGTATGGAAGGAAGGTTGTGTATGAGGGTGCGGATGGAATGATGAAAGAGGAAGGGTTGAGATCAACCTCCACGGATACAGATTCACTACCGTGAAAGGAGACTCGATAGACTCGTTTGGCCGTGGATACAGAGACACCACCACGAACAAGACGAGGGTGAGGAACAACACGGAGGATACAGATTCACCACCACCGGTTGAACGCTCTATTCAATCCACACTTGGAATTCGCCAAATGAAGAACGGCGTTGAAGGAGAATCCACTCACTTCGGATAAAAAGACAAAGTCTTACAGAGGGTTATAATCTGATCAAAATTTTTTTTTCAAATGCTTACTAGTGCGCCCATTATATAGGGATCACCAGAACAAGAACATAAATGCAAGACATTGAACTTAGACAAGATGCATGCCTGACCAGATTCATGGATGAACCATAGATGGCTTATTCGAAATGCAACAAACATAAATGCCAATACATGAAAGGGATAATGCATGGATGATCTGGGAACTAGAGGTGCATTCGATGTGGAGTTACTTCTGTTTCGACGGCTTCCTTCGACTGCTTGCTGCGACGTGTTCGTACTTCGATGGTGACTTGTTTCGACGGGCTCTTACTTCGACATTATGTAAGTTAGTCGATGATGAGTAAGTTGACAATTCTAGTCGATGGTGCGTCGATGGTCCTCGTATTTTTGTCGATGGTCCTTATATCAATTACTTTCGTCTCAACACGCTTAACTTTAGAATTTTGATGAGATCCAGTGTATTAGTACTGCTATTGTCACATTTGTTTTTTGCTTGTATTTTGCTCTACTTTCTGAGTTTTGTCAAGTTGTTCGACTATTTCATCATTACTTGCATTCCGGTTCCGCATCTTGCTTGGTGTGACTCGAAGACGAAGGCACGGGAGGAAAGGAAGTCGAAACTTACACTTTCATCAATTATTATTATTATTACTATTATAACCTATAAAAAAATATGTTAATAAATAAGTACATATTCGAATAACTTTTAATAAGATGGGTTTGTCTTAGGCCCAGTAAAGATTTCAGGAGCAGACGGATCCAGCCCAGTTATGCGGACAAGGGCAGAATCGTCCTTGCCGAACAATCTCTGAGATCTCAAAACCCTAGCCCTAAACACACCGACCTTAGACCTCCTTAGGGAAGCCCTTCTCCAACGCTGCCGCCTCCCCGCCGTTGCAATGGTCTGCTCCACTTTGCCTTCGTTCTTCATTCGTAAGTTACTTTGTCTCAGCTGTTGGATCAGCTGACGGGGATTTTTGCTTGTGTTTTTTGGGTTTCTTTGGAAATTGTGTCGACTTAGGCGTCCGAGAAGAAGCTGTCCCACCCGATGAGGGACATTAAGGTCCAAAAGCTTGTCCTCAACATCTCCGTCGGCGAGAGTGGCGATCGTCTCACAAGAGCCGCGAAGGTATTCGTTGCTTCTGTTCGTGTCCGTTTAATTTCGCCTGTTAGTTGCAAATGCGATGGTGATGTTTGGGCGTTCTAATTGTTCGATCTAGGTGTTGGAGCAGCTCAGTGGCCAGTCCCCGGTTTTCTCGAAAGGTGATGATTAGAATTATTATAGTATTTTCTGCTGAGATTGCTGCATTTTTTTAATGCATTGCTTTTTATTGCATTTCGTTCTCCCTTGACACGTCCCATGGTTGTCAATAGCAGTAGATCTCATTTACAGGCTGGTGAGGTTTCCAAATTATGAGGTAGTAGGCCTGCAAAGTTTTTTGGAATCATACTTAAGTTTCTTAATGGGGCAGTTATCTTCGCAACGCTGGGCTGCAGCGATTAGGTCAGAAGATCGGGTTCGGTTCTGCGTGCTAGTTTATCTTCTGGTACTTTCTTGGCTCATTTGAACTCTTGTTCAAGATGCATATTATATGGGTAGGATATATTTTTTGGTATCCTTCCCATGCAAGGATGTTGGAATGACTTAAACTGTGAATTAAGCTATCATTGGGCTTTCTAGTAATTGTCATATATTGTACTGTTGCTGACTGCAGCAAGGTATACCGTGCGATCTTTTGGTATTAGGCGTAACGAGAAGATTGCTTGCTATGTCACTGTTAGAGGTGACAAGGCAATGCAGCTTCTGGAGAGTGGTTTGAAGGTTAAGGAATACGAGCTGCTGCGAAGGAACTTCAGTGACACTGGCTGCTTTGGATTTGGTATCCAGGAGCACATTGATCTTGGAATCAAGTAACATAATTTTTCTTAACCAAACCATTTTTCTGGTCAGCCCAGTGTGCATGTAATGCATGAAACACCAGTTTTCTTCTGGTTTTTAATTGAATTACCATACTTTTTCCAGAACTATGAATAAATAAATACCTGAGCTTTTACTTTCTGATTGATCTGTGCCTTCAAATGCGCAATATGCAATAATATTGGCGTTCAGAACATTGATTGCATATGATCCCAGTTGAATTGCACAAGGGGCTGGAGTTGTCAACTTGGGATTTTTGTTTTAGATCTTAAGTAATTACATGATTATGAACAAATCAAGTGCATTTAGGACCCTGGCTTAGTGGATTTGATTCCTCAGTTTTGTTCCTCCAATGGGTAGAATTTTCTAATTTTCTTTTCCTAACGAAGGAAAGGTTTCGTAATTTACGTGATGCATCTATGAGAGATCACCTTGTTCCATGGCTTACCATACTTGTCGTTCTCTTTGTGCAGGTACGATCCTTCTACTGGTATCTATGGGATGGACTTCTTTGTCGTCCTTGAACGTGCTGGATACCGAGTCGGTCGTCGCCGCCGGTGCAAGTCACGTGTTGGTATCCAACATAGAGTCACCAAGGAGGATGCCATGAAATGGTTCCAGGTGAAATATGAGGGTGTTATCCTCAACAAGTCCCAAACAATCGCTGGTTAAAAAAAATTATTGTCCTCCTTCATGTTCGTAATTTTTGGCGATGAGACTGATTTTACTTGGTATCGTGCTTTCATGGCAGTAGATGATCGGTGACGGTTTGGGATTTGTATGGTGGGTTCTGTTCTAGTTGTTACAGGAAGGCATTATCTTTAAATTTTGCATCGTTTCTCTGGTACTCAAACCATCAGATGACATCAATAATGACTAAGTTCGGGTTGCTTATGTTGCAAAAAACCCGCCGAGGAACTTTGGCTGAATAAGTTGGTCTTGTCGAGAAATCTGAAGTGGCCATGCGTTCTTGTTCCTCTGGCTATCGCCATGATAATCAAGGCATGCTGTGCTTGACGATACATTTGTTTGAAAACTATAGATGAATGCTATCAAATAAGATTTTCTAGCACGAACTCTAGACCTGGAATGATGATTTTAGGAAATGATGCATCGATACATCTTTCTTAATTAGCTATAATCTTCTAAACTCTTGTCTCGTACCTAACGGTGAATGTGGAAGGTTCATTTCTTCTTTGACCTGGAAAGATCAAGCATTGACTAAATACAAAGGATATATTTAGTCACCTTTCGTCTTCTCCGTTCCCACCTTAATCACATTCCCAAAGGATTACATTAACAAGCATTATGAACGTGTGTAATAGTTAATCGGAGAACAGAAATGCCCCAGAAAATGGTTTGTGGCATTTCTGTTCTCCGATTAACTATTACACGTTTCTACCTTTTTCTTAGTCGCATAGCATTAGTATTTCATGAGTTGATGAAAGGACGATCGGGACTAGGGGTGAGCATATGTTCCGGGTTAAATCAGAAAGCGGTCGGAACCTGTACCATAGGTTAGTGTCAGTATAGGTTCTCGAATAGACCAGGTAGGTTCTAGGTTCTAAATTTTTGAAAACCGGCCAGTACCAAATTTGATTCTAGTTCTAATCTCGGAAACAGCCTAGAGAACCTTGAATCCAACATAATATATTTTAATATATAATTTATATAATATATTTTTATAATATCTTTATATAATCTTTATTCTCTATTTATATAAAGAATTTTTATTTTAAAATTGTAAATATTTTTTATTTATATTTAGTAATTTTGCACACAGTTATATGATTGTTGATAAGTCTTTCTTTACGTCGAACCCGCCATCCCCTTGCCCTTCCCTCTTCGCGAGACGTTGACCAGTTCACTTGAGGTTTTTTTAGATTGATTGGAGTAATGCTTGAGGTATTTTTAGATTGATTGGAGTAATGCTTGAGGTTTTTTTTAGATTGATTAGAGTAATGTCTAAGGTTTTTTTAGATTAATTGGAGTAATGTAGTGGATTTAATGTAGAAGTGTCCCATAAGGACATGGAACCGAAACCGGTACCAGAACCGGCGGGTTGGTTCTTGGGCGGTTCTTTGAGCCACATGGTAGGTTCTAGGTTCTAAAAGTAAAAAATCGACCATTATAGGGTAAGTTCCAAGTTCCATGTCCGGAACCTACTCACCCTGAACCTGCTCACCCCTAATCGGGACTAAGATATTAGGGACCCGAAAAAAATAAAGCTAGAGTTGAAATTACTCTTAGTACCAAAAAAATATCATGGTTGTCTATTTAAACGTGACACTCCATAAATATTTGTATCGGTGATTCAAATTTTCTTGAAGATTTTATATGGTTAAATATTTGTAATGGTGATTCAAATTCTCGAAGGTGAAATTACGAAAAGGGTAGAATAAATGAAAGACGGGTTGAGATTCAACCTCAGGTAGACTACCGTCATAAGCGAGAGGATGAGTTTGACTTGAAATGGATAGGGATATCACCACCGCCCTGGAGAAACTTGAGATTGAGAATATAATTTACAAATTGTGTCTTTCATTGTTACAAGGGCATCCTTTATACAAGGGTCACCGGGACACAAAGACATAAATGCGATATATGAACTAAACATAAATGAAATGCATGAACAATGTGAAGGTTTCCACCGGGCGCAGCGGCAGCTCTTTTCGAAAAATTCTATCCGAAATGTGACCCGGATCTATGCGATACGTATAAATCGAATAGTAAAATGGATTTAATAACTCGTACCTTGTTGTTCGAAAACAACGAATGTTACGGATAAGACCGTTTTCGAGAGGCCCAACCGTGACTCCTCTAGAAGTATCCACGCACATGAGACACGGGCACGACGATCTCCAATTGATGCTAGTCCTTGGAGACTTCGTAACTCTCGGAAGCTTTTCTACGTAAATACAGTTCTCCGACGGCAAATTTTTCTTATGACTACGTACTCTCTGTGGAAGCCGAAGCTTCAATTTATAAAGTGATATTCCTTAACACATAGGGTACCGTCAATTGCAATTGTTAATTGAAATCAATTCAATCAACACACACGTAGCAAAGCTACGAATGTAGCATGAATGACGTCTGAGTTATATGATTTTATAATAATATAATAATAATTATTAATAATATAATGCAATCATTACACAATTATAATATTATATTATTATAAACTTTGTTTGTAAATTAGACACATTCTATCAAATTAAATCCAACACTAGGATTTTATGCTTCCGATATTTCAGAATAAATTTGTAGTCCAACAAATTCTAATTCTGAAAACTTATAATTCTAATATCCATTAGAATTAAATAACAATGTCCGTGTTTACGTGCTTTTACGTGCGACCCTCTAGGTTCTATAAACGAAGGCAATATACATCCATACACAGACTGAGGTAACCATCTAGCAACAGTTTTCAGTCACCCAACGTAATAGAATATTGGTCATGAACCAAAACAGCTATGAACCGATTTCTGTGTAATTCAATCTCTTCATCTCACCGACATCTTGATTAACTCAGTGTATTATGTGTCATCACTGAATTAACCATTTTACTTGATTTATGAGATTAGATCTTAACTTGAATGATAAACATTCATCCACGGCCGTGTGTTTAAAATCACTAATACCTTAATTAAGAGGCCATGATGTCAACTCTCTAATCCAAGAGAGCGATGAATCCTATATTAACTCAACACTATCCTCTCTACGCTTCGCTGCACACCCAATAACCGTATTACTCACAATCCGATTAAAGGCTGCTTTTAACGGCATCAAAGTGAACAACTCCACACATAGAATAAATGGAGGTCTTAAGTCAGGAGATCAGTTACACTCGTTCAACAAGAGAAGTGACCAATGACACTTAATATGTGGTATTCTTTATAAACGGGTCGTGTCCGGTGTACCCTAAAGTTAGGCACCCCCAAGTATAACTTGAACATCCATCCATTGGTCTAACTCGACCTAAGTTATACTCGTCGTTGATCTAGATGTTTATGTCCCATCTAAACATCTATCCGATCAAGGACAATTTTAGATTGATAAATAATCAATCTATGGGACTTTACCGTAAAGTTAATTACAAGCAGAAAAGTAATTAATAAACAGTAAATACTTGCCTTTATTAACAACTATTCAAATATATTACAAAGTGTCTTGGCACATACTGCACACGCTAACAATCTCCCACTTGCACTATTGCCAAGCACTATGAATTCTCAGTCCTAGGCCCCTCATATGGGACTTATGTTTCTGCTGAGGTAAGGCCTTAGTGAGTGGATCTGCGATATTCTCGCTAGTGTCTACTTTACTTGCTAATACATCACTCCTCTGAACAATCTCTCTAAGGATATGATATTTCCATAGTACATTGGATTGCTGGTGAGACCTTGGTTCCTTTGCCTGTGCTATGGCAGCATTGTTGTCACAGTATAGCAGAACTGGACCATGACTACTAGGAACCACTTCAAGTTCTGTCATAAAATTCTTGATCCAAACAGCTTTTTTTGCCGCTTCTGAAGCTGCTATGTACTCGGACTCTACTGTAGAATCCGCAACTGTTTCTTGCTTTGAACTTTTCCAGCAAACAGCTGCTCCATTTAGACAAAATACGTAACCCAACTGCGATTTCAGATCGTCACGATCTGTCTGGAAACTGGCGTCAGTATATCTTCTGACAACCAATTCCTCATCTCCTCCATAGACCAAGAACATATCTTTTGTACTTCTTAGATATTTGAGGATAGTTTTGACTACTGTCCAATGACCCTCTCCAGGATCACCCTGATATCTACTTGTCATGCTCAAAGCATACGATACATCAGGTCTTGTACATATCATGGCATACATGATGGATCCAATAGCCGAAGCATATGGTATCTTACTCATTCTCTTCCTCTCCTCTAGTGTATGTGAACACATCGCCTTGGAGAGTTGTATACCATGTGACATTGGCAAGAATCCTCTCTTGGAATCTTACATATTGAATCTCTTTAGTACCTTGTCAATATATGTACTTTGACTTACCTAGCAGTCTTCTTTGTCGATCTCGGTATATTCTAATACCTAAGATATAAGTTGCTTCCCCAAGATCCTTCATTGCAAAACACTTATTCAACCAATCTTTAGTAGATTCTAGGCTGAACTTGTCATTTTCAACAAGAAGTATGTCGTCAACATACAGCACTAGGAAGACAATACTGCTCCCACTAACCCTTTTATAAACGCAAGGTTCATCTAGATTCTTGATGAAGCCAAAATCATTAACTGCTTCATCAAATCTTATGTTCCAGCTCCGAGAAGCTTGCTTTAATCCATAAATGGATCTCTTCAGCTTACACACTTTATCTGTATTCTCGGACATTATAAAACCAGAAGGTTGTACCATGTACACTTCCTCCTCTAGCCTTCCGTTTAAGAAAGCAGTTTTAACGTCCATTTGCCAGATCTCGTAATCCTTGTAAGCTGCAATAGCAAGTAAAATCCGAATAGGCTTCAGCATTGCAACTGGCGAAAATGTTTCATCATAGTCGATTCCTTGACGTTGAGTGAAACCTTTTGCCACTAGCCTTGCTTTATAGGTATTAACATTCCCATCCATGTCGATCTTCTTCTTGAAGACCCACTTGCATCCAATAGGTTTAACCCCAATTGTGCATCTACTAACTCCCAAACTTGGTTGGAATACATGAAATCCATTTCGGAATTCATGGCTTCTAGCCATTTCTCGGAATCTATTGAAGCAACTGCTTCCTCATAAGTCAACGGTTCGTCGTTCTCGACAAGTAGTACATCCTCATATTGTGTTACAATCCACCCATATCTCTCGGGTTCTCGATGTACTCTTGTAGACTTACGTATATCTTGCGTTTCTTGAACAGGTTCTGGCAATGGAGTCACTTGTACTTGTGGTATTATCTCCATATCCAACTGTTTATTTTCCAACCTGTCTGTAGTGTCTGAAATTTCTTCCAAACTTATTTTACTCCCACTACCCTTTTTAGAAATAAACTCTCTTTCTAATAAAGTAGCATATCGAGCAATAATAACTTTGTGCTCACTTGGAAGATAAAAATAGTATCCATTTGTTTCTTTGGGATAACCTACAAGCATACACTTAATGGATCTTGCTGCAAGCTTATCAGAACTATCGTTCTTCACATAAGCATCGCAACCCCATACTTTGAGATAAGACAGGTTTGGTTTCTTTCCAAAACATAACTCATATGGTGTCTTATCTACAGCTTTGGTTGGAACTCGGTTAAGCATGTATGCTGCCGTTTCTAAGGCATAGCCCCAAAATGATAATGGAAGACTTGCATAACTCATCATNATGGGACTTATGTTTCTGCTGAGGTAAGGCCTTAGTGAGTGGATCTGCGATATTCTCGCTAGTGTCTACTTTACTTGCTAATACATCACTCCTCTGAACAATCTCTCTAAGGATATGATATTTCCATAGTACATTGGATTGCTGGTGAGACCTTGGTTCCTTTGCCTGTGCTATGGCAGCATTGTTGTCACAGTATAGCAGAACTGGACCATGACTACTAGGAACCACTTCAAGTTCTGTCATAAAATTCTTGATCCAAACAGCTTTTTTTGCCGCTTCTGAAGCTGCTATGTACTCGGACTCTACTGTAGAATCCGCAACTGTTTCTTGCTTTGAACTTTTCCAGCAAACAGCTGCTCCATTTAGACAAAATACGTAACCCAACTGCGATTTCAGATCGTCACGATCTGTCTGGAAACTGGCGTCAGTATATCTTCTGACAACCAATTCCTCATCTCCTCCATAGACCAAGAACATATCTTTTGTACTTCTTAGATATTTGAGGATAGTTTTGACTACTGTCCAATGACCCTCTCCAGGATCACCCTGATATCTACTTGTCATGCTCAAAGCATACGATACATCAGGTCTTGTACATATCATGGCATACATGATGGATCCAATAGCCGAAGCATATGGTATCTTACTCATTCTCTTCCTCTCCTCTAGTGTATGTGAACACATCGCCTTGGAGAGTTGTATACCATGTGACATTGGCAAGAATCCTCTCTTGGAATCTTACATATTGAATCTCTTTAGTACCTTGTCAATATATGTACTTTGACTTACCTAGCAGTCTTCTTTGTCGATCTCGGTATATTCTAATACCTAAGATATAAGTTGCTTCCCCAAGATCCTTCATTGCAAAACACTTATTCAACCAATCTTTAGTAGATTCTAGGCTGAACTTGTCATTTTCAACAAGAAGTATGTCGTCAACATACAGCACTAGGAAGACAATACTGCTCCCACTAACCCTTTTATAAACGCAAGGTTCATCTAGATTCTTGATGAAGCCAAAATCATTAACTGCTTCATCAAATCTTATGTTCCAGCTCCGAGAAGCTTGCTTTAATCCATAAATGGATCTCTTCAGCTTACACACTTTATCTGTATTCTCGGACATTATAAAACCAGAAGGTTGTACCATGTACACTTCCTCCTCTAGCCTTCCGTTTAAGAAAGCAGTTTTAACGTCCATTTGCCAGATCTCGTAATCCTTGTAAGCTGCAATAGCAAGTAAAATCCGAATAGGCTTCAGCATTGCAACTGGCGAAAATGTTTCATCATAGTCGATTCCTTGACGTTGAGTGAAACCTTTTGCCACTAGCCTTGCTTTATAGGTATTAACATTCCCATCCATGTCGATCTTCTTCTTGAAGACCCACTTGCATCCAATAGGTTTAACCCCAATTGTGCATCTACTAACTCCCAAACTTGGTTGGAATACATGAAATCCATTTCGGAATTCATGGCTTCTAGCCATTTCTCGGAATCTATTGAAGCAACTGCTTCCTCATAAGTCAACGGTTCGTCGTTCTCGACAAGTAGTACATCCTCATATTGTGTTACAATCCACCCATATCTCTCGGGTTCTCGATGTACTCTTGTAGACTTACGTATATCTTGCGTTTCTTGAACAGGTTCTGGCAATGGAGTCACTTGTACTTGTGGTATTATCTCCATATCCAACTGTTTATTTTCCAACCTGTCTGTAGTGTCTGAAATTTCTTCCAAACTTATTTTACTCCCACTACCCTTTTTAGAAATAAACTCTCTTTCTAATAAAGTAGCATATCGAGCAATAATAACTTTGTGCTCACTTGGAAGATAAAAATAGTATCCATTTGTTTCTTTGGGATAACCTACAAGCATACACTTAATGGATCTTGCTGCAAGCTTATCAGAACTATCGTTCTTCACATAAGCATCGCAACCCCATACTTTGAGATAAGACAGGTTTGGTTTCTTTCCAAAACATAACTCATATGGTGTCTTATCTGCAGCTTTGGTTGGAACTCGGTTAAGCATGTATGCTGCCGTTTCTAAGGCATAGCCCCAAAATGATAATGGAAGACTTGCATAACTCATCATTGATCTAACCATGTCCATGAGTGTGCGGTTTCTCCTTTCTGAGACACCATCCCACTCTGGCATTCGAGGAGGTGTAAGTTGTGAAATTAAGCCACACTCCTTGAGGTAATCAATGAATTCTTGACTAAGATACTCGCCCCCTTGATCACTTCGAAGGATCTTAATCTTCTTGTCAAGTTGATTTTCTACTTCATTCTTAAACTCCTTAAACTTTTCAAGAGTTTCTGACTTTTGCCGCATTAAATAGATATATCCATATCTGCTAAAATCATAGGTAAAAGTCACGAAGTAGATATAAGCTCCTCTGGCTTGAACTGACAATGGTCCACACACATCACTGTGTATGAGTTCTAGCAATTCATTCGCTCTTTCTCCAATCTTGGAAAAAGGCTTATTGGTCATCTTTCCTTGTAAACAAGCTTCGCATGTATCTATGGATTCTAATTCAAATGAATCCAAATACCCATAATTAAGTAACTTAGCAATGCGCTTCTCGTTTATATGACCAAGTCTACAATGCCAAAGGTAAGTTGGGTTTGAGTCACACGATTTCTGTTTCTTATTTTCGATGCAATGTACCGGCTCATGTAAGTTCAAAACATACAAACCATTGTTTAAATATCCATATCCATAGAAAACATCATCTAGATAAAAGGAACACATCTTGTCCTTAAATTAAAAAACAAAGCCCTTGGTGTCTAAACTGGACACCGAGATGATGTTCTTAGAAAAACTTGGAACATAATAACAGTTTTCTAGTTTCAAAACAAGTCCACTGGGCAAACTTATTTTATAAGTCCCTACAGCTAATACAGCTACTCTTGCTCCATTAGCCACTCGTAGGTCCATCTCGCCCTTGGACAACCGTCTGCATTCACTTAGTCCCTGTAGGTTCACACAGATATGAGAACTACATCCTGAATCTAGGACCCATGAGGATGAAACAGAAAAATTACATTCGATCATAAAAATACCTGAAGCACCTGCCCTACTGGTATTTTTCTTTTGAAAGATGTAACAATTCTTCTTCCAGTGGCCTTTCTTGCCACAGTGAAAGCATACAACTTCCTTCTCATCAGATTGAGGAATCTGTTGGCCTTTCTTGAGTTTGGGCTTTTGGCCCGGGTGAGCAGACATCTTTGATTTCTTGACCTTGGGGTTGAACTTCCCCTTGCTCATTCTCTTGTTGGTATTTCTCACCAACATCGCATTTGAAACAGTATTCTGTTTCATATCTTTCTCTGCTGTCTTGAGGATGGTCAACAGATCGGCAAGACTCTTCTTCATGTTATTCATATTGAAGTTCATCACGAACGGAGCTAACGATGGAGGCAGGGAACACAAAATGGCATCAACAGCCAAATGAGTATCCATCTTGGAGCCCAAGCTTGCGAGCTTCTCAATGTATCCTGTCATCTTGAGTACATGAGGCCCAACCCCTGCAATTTCATCCCGAAAAAGGCTCGAGAGATTTCAAATCTCTTAGTCCGGGCACTTTCTTGGAAGAGCTCGCGCAAATGGATATCAATCTCCCTAGCGCTCATATTTTCATGCTGCTTCTGCAACTCTGGAGACATTGCAGATAACATGAGACATTGCACATCAATGGCATCTTCCACATAATGGTCGTAGATGATTCGATCTGCTTCTGAAGTGTCTGCATTTGGCACTGCTGGTGGCTCAAAATCTAGTACATGAAACTTTCTCTTTGTTTCAGTACAATATTGAGCTTTCGATACCAGTCTAGGTAGTTTGATCCTTGGAGGATATTTTCTTTCTCCAAAATACTTCGCAGCGAAAGGTTAGTCGACATCTACAACAAATAAAATTTTGAATCATTATTTGTGAATAGTTATATAAAGGACTTTTATAAACTCCCACTATTTTATTCAAACCTAATAGCCCCCACCATTAGGCTCGGGAATTAGTTGGTAATAATTCCTAGCGGGACCGAATACTCAAATCCTATAGTATGCACACAACTGAGCTGTACCGACACACCATAGTCATTAAGTATGCGCTACTCACCAGTCACAAATCCATGTGACCCTCGGTATTATTAACTTAGGTTGATATTATCTTAAACCCCTTGTCCATCAAATTAATTGATCTTAGCTAAGCTAACAAATCAATTAATCTGAGTTAAGTCGACCCATTAATAATTTATGAAAAACTATAACTGTACTAACGTGAGCCCACAACTGAGCTGTACTGACTTACGAAGTACCTCGACTATTTTCATTATCATTGATGGAGGGCAGATAAAACTTGACTTAATATTTATGGGATTTTAATTAATTGTCTCACCGATATATAATTTTGAATGGGCTTATTAGTTTAATTTAAACCCATTTTATAACTCAATTGGCTTGTTTTCACGGTCAAATTTTAAATTGACCCATTTTTAAAATTACAGGCCGATTCTTATTTGGGCTTGTTCTATTATATTTGAACCTGACTAGCCCATCAAATTGTTTTAGTTCTCTCGGCCATATTACTATGTAGTCGTAAACAATTACAATTATAACATTATTATATTCTATCATTACCAATGACCATAACAATGTGGGTAGATAGTTTTCTTTTATTTGAGTAAATTTTCATGATTGCATTAACACTGCAAATCAATTTCTTACTCGCATATCATTCTTGCACTCTCTGTTACAACTTTGCAACACATGTTTAGTGATTAAATTTCAATATCATTAATATAGCATATTTAATTCTTATTTGAATTCATTTTATTCATCACACTAAACTCATCAACCCACGTATACTTTAAGTCTTGAAGTTAAAATGCTTTTATTGGATTAAACTTACTTATGGAAATATAATAAAGTGGGTAGGCCATAATTCTCTTAGTTATAAGAGAAACCATTCAAAATCAAATAAGAACATTTTTAAAAAAATTGTTAAAGTAACACATCGATTTATACGATACGATCACAAAATAGCTCGGATACCACTGAAGGTTTCCATCGGGCGCAGCGGAAGCTCTTTTCGAAAAGTTCTATCCAAAATGTAACCCGGATCTATGCGATACGTATAAATCGAATAGTAAAATGGATTTAATAACTCGTACCTTGTTGTTCGAAAACAACGAATGTTACGGATAAGACCGTTTTCGAGAGGCCCAACCGTGACTCCTCTAGAAGTATCCACGCACACGAGACACGGACACGACGATCTCCAATTGATGCTAGTCCTTGGAGACTTCGTAACTCTCGGAAGCTTTTCTACGAAAATACAGTTCTCCGACGGCAAATTTTTCTTATGACTACGTACTCTCTGTGGAAGCCGAAGCTTCAATTTATAAAGTGATATTCCTTAACACATAGGGTACCGTCAATTGCAATTGTTAATTGAAATCAATTCAATCAACACACACGTAGCAAAGCTACGAATGTAGCATGAATGACGTCTGAGTTATATGATTTTATAATAATATAATAATAATTATTAATAATATAATGCAATCATTACACAATTATAATATTATATTATTATAAACTTTGTTTGTAAATTAGACACATTCTATCAAATTAAATCCAACACTAGGATTTTATGCTTCCGATATTTCAGAATAAATTTGTAGTCCAACAAATTCTAATTCTGAAAACTTATAATTCTAATATCCATTAGAATTAAATAACAATGTCCGTGTTTACGTGCTTTTACGTGCGACCCTCTAGGTTCTATAAACGAAGGCAATATACATCCATACACAGACTGAGGTAACCATCTAGCAACAGTTTTCAGTCACCCAACGTAATAGAATATTGGTCATGAACCAAAACAGCTATGAACCGATTTCTGTGTAATTCAATCTCTTCATCTCACCGACATCTTGATTAACTCAGTGTATTATGTGTCATCACTGAATTAACCATTTTACTTGATTTATGAGATTAGATCTTAACTTGAATGATAAACATTCATCCACGGCCGTGTGTTTAAAATCACTAATACCTCAATCAAGAGGCCATGATATCAACTCTCTAATCCAAGAGAGCGATGAATCCTATATTAACTCAACACTATCCTCTCTACGCTTCGCTGCACACCCAATAACCGTATTACTCACAATCCGATTAAAGGCTGCTTTTAACGGCATCAAAGTGAACAACTCCACACATAGAATAAATAGAGGTCTCAAGTCAGGAGATCAGTTACACTCGTTCAACAAGAGAAGTGACCAATGACACTTAATATGTGGTATTCTTTATAAACGGGTCGTGTCCAGTGTACCCTAAAATTAGGCACCCCCAAGTATAAATTGAATATCCATCCATTGGTCTAACTCGACCTAAGTTATACTCGGCGTTGATCTAGATGTTTATGTCCCATCTAAACATCTATCCGATCAAGGACAATTTTAGATTGATAAATAATCAATCTATGGGACTTTACCGTAAAGTTAATTACGAGCAGAAAAGTAATTAATAAACAGTAAATACTTGCCTTTATTAACAACTATTCACGTATATTACAAAGTGTCTTGGCACATACTGCACACACTAACACAATGAACCTAATAAGATGCATGCAGGGTCAAATATATGAACTAGCCATGAATGACTTTCCGGGAAGGAACGAAATATGCACGAACAATGAACCTAATGAGATGCATTAACGGACGACGACAAAAGTCATGTTAGGAATATGCGTTTCTCGGCCAGATTTGCTTCTTGTATATCAAGTTCGAAGGATCGAATGAAGACATTCCCCGTTCATCTTCTCGTCGACCATCAACCCTGTTCAACTCCAGGGTCATGGTGATCGAGCTGCCGAACTGCACATTCCATCTGCTCCTTGATCACATCAATGACATCGTGTACTACGATGGGGCATACCTGGGTTATCTGAATGAGAGTCACGTGGTGGCACAAAATCCTAAAACACAAGAACTTCGGGGAAGGGGACGAGGAGGAAATGAAAACGTGACTGTTCGCATCATTCATCCTGTCCTGTATGCCTTGCACTACCTTAGAAAAAAAAATGGTTGTGCTTCCGTGATTATGACTGCAACGGGAACAAGGACACAGTGAGAGAGTCTAGGCGCGATGTGGCACATATGACGTGGTGGAAGTTCCACCGACACGATGCAGAACTTGTAGAAATTCTGCTTGCTTAGGTCGATGCAGAAGGTCGCGTTGGAGTGGGATCGGAGGCAGGCATAGAAGGCAAACCCTACGTGCTTGTCACTGGAAGATAAAGATAAAGGACAAAAGGTGGAAAAGGTGTTTAAAGAATTTATATTACTAGGAGAGCATGTCATGGCCCTAAGGCTGCCTGAACTTGGATGATGAAGTTGCCCGGGCTAAGTTTTCAAAAAATATACGCAGAAAGGATGCTTGTATTTCTTCTTCTGCAAAGAAAGATAAACCACAGTATAACTTTTCGCACGGCTATGGAAACTAGCACCAGTGATTAATTCGTCTCAAAAGAAAACCAAAATTGCATCTTAAAAGAATACTTCATGTAATAAAGATTCCATGCAAGTAATCAGAACGGGTGAAAGAAATAGGTTTTACAAAAATTGAAATGAAGGTTACTATGCAATTCTTACTCGAAGAACTGAAACGCAGAAAATCATTTTCCAGAGCTCAATTTCCATAAATCACATGACATTAGCTTTTTATGGGTTGATAATAGGTAGAGAGTGGGATGAAGATGAGGGATCAAAAAACCATTATCCCTATCATGGTGCGACGAACCTATTGGATTTAAGGAAAAGAAATTGTGGTCCTCAGAAAAGAAAATGACGAATTTCATGAACAACACGATTACAAGATTTCCTAAAATTTTCTATATCTAACCTAAAATTAAGACAGTGTATAAAATTTGTATTATTGTGTCGTTGTAATCAATATATTTATGGAGAATTCTTAAGTCGTTGTTATTCGTCTATAAATGATCCACCTCAGTCTTTTGCGGTTGACCAAATATACTCTTTATTATATTTTAAAAAAATTATTTTAAGAAATTTCTTTATAATCATTCTAGAATGCAATCAGAAATAATAAGTTAATATCTAACTTTTCATTAACAATTCGATTTAAATTTGTTCTCGTAAATTTCGATCCTCTTTACCACGTACTTTATGTTATGTTAGTTTTGTCAAAACACATTTGTAGATAAATAATTATAAGAAAAGTATTTGTCGTCGATTATTCTATTTTTCTACACGTAAAATTATTAATGGTAAGTTCTCTCCAATTAATGAATATATTAATCTGAAACAGTCGAATAAATATCTAAAGAGGACATGGATATATAAATTATCGTTAAATATAGTTGATCTCAAGATACATAGAGGGAATGCATATCCATATGGGTAACTTAAGACCAATTGGTGGGGTTAGATGGGAAAAGGATGACGAGTATGGTCGGAAGGGTGTGGATATTGTGGCAGCTTAATAAAGGCGAAGGAAGTGAATGGAAAGGCTGAATAAGGATGAAATGGGAACGTCCGAAGGAATATGTTGAGAATAACCATCACGGATATAAATATGCCACCTTGATAAAAGACTGGATAGACTCGTTCGTAGCATGGATACCGACACACTATCTTGAAAAAAAACGAGGACGGGGAACGAGTTGGTAGATATTAATATACCACTACCAAAACAAAACGTTCTAACTCAAATTATACTTGGATCCGTCGAATGGAGAATAAGGGTGAAAGACACAAGTCTAACAAAGAAAGTTTGACTTCAATTATGAATAATAATCTATTTTACCACTCTTACAAGGGCGTCTTTTATACAGGGATCACAAAAAAAAGACATAAATGCACGAACAATGAACCTATGAAGATGCATGAAAGCCAAATACATGAATTAATTAGCCATAAATGACTTATTGGGAATGAACACAACTTAATTGATGATGCATAAACCACCTTCAATATTGAGTGCTTCTGAGAGATTGTTCAAATTCGCTTCACTTGACCGAGCTTTAGATGTCTCTTAATTGACTCCTATCGATCGACTAAAATCCCTTGCTCGGGTTGCTTCCTGAGTCGACTTCTTGGCCTCATTGACTGGCGACCTACTAACTCAATTGGTCAATGGTGAGTGGTTGGTACCTTCCCTAGTCGATAGTGGCTGAGATTGTGGCGAGTAGACAATCGACTTTGTATCGTCGATATTAGACACGACTCGTTTTAGAGAATTTCACATGTCAAACATCATTGGTTAATCCTCTTTTTGAATAAGTGTAAAAAATCTTTTGACTTGAACATTTATTTATTCCATGGGTAAATTATTACTTTATTTTGTATAAGTGAAGCTAATGAGTTGTAGAGTGCATCTAAGTAACTACACAATGTTTTGGGCTAAGATTTATTCATTTTAGTTTGGCCTAAGCTCATATAGGCCCGAGTTTAGTCCATTGAATAAATAAATAAATAAAATAAAATAAAATAAAATAAAAAGAAGAGAAAATATAATTTATGATATTTTGACAATATATTCTCCTAGAGTTTTCGATTTTAAAGGAAGATTTTGCCCAAAGGCAAAAGACTATCTTTAGATTTTAGCTTCCGAAAGAAATAAAACATGTTCAAAGGGTTTAGATTTTATAACATATGCTCTGTTGAGAAAAGGTTTAGCTATACCAGTGTTGTGTTTTCAGCACTGTCATATGTCGATCACGATCCCAGCTTATCGGATTGAGTAAAAGAATATTATCTAATGCACAAACAATATTTTTCTGAGGATATATAATTCTTTGAACACATTTTTATCTCTTTAAAGCGTTTATAATGTACTATAGTGTTTCGGAGGGAACTCATCCCTTTTCTGAGGTACGTGTCCCGGACCTCTACAACAATGGTTTCAACGGCAATCTGTGTCGGACACTCTCATATAGGAAATTGTTGGATCGTTCAGGAACACTAAGAGGGGGGTGAATTAGTGTTTTTCACTTTTTCGCCCTTTCTTGGTGTAAGCGGAAGCGTACTGTATCACAGTCACAGCAGAGCATTTCTCAGAATGAGAAATCTTTTACTGTAACTGTTACGATTTTGTCGAGTAGGTTTTCGTACTAGTGTTGCGCGAACGTAATGGACACAGTGATTTATAGTGGTTCGGCCTTAATTGACCTACGTCCACTTTCCACCAACAAGGTGATTCCACTATATAAAATAATGGGTGCAAAAAGCCCTTGCACTAGGCGTATGTTCCTCTCACAAGTGAGATTTAGAATCCCGTACAATAGATGATCACTCCTGGCAACGGTCAGCTCATCACACAGTGGATGTCTTCTCGTGTCCAGCAGAATGATGCTCACGCTCAGGCAGTTGATTGCTCAATGGATTCCACACAGCTCGTTGTCGCTTAATATAATCCTGACTTATCAAAAGAACACAGACAACGTTATGTTATAGTATAAATCCTCACAGATAATTTCTTACAATGAAGAATAGCTTCTCAGAGAGTAGCTCGTTTCTGTTTCACGCGAAGGATTGCTTCAGCACTTAGTCGTTCAGCAGAGGATTTCCACACAGATCTTGTCTCTCCTTAAGATAAGCCTGCACTTGCTTAAGAGACAACCACAAAGTTGAATTACAAAGATCCGAAGATAGAAACCAAAAGATCACAATGAAACCACAAAGCCACTTAGAAGGATCCGTCCTACACTCAGTTCGGACGTGCACGGTTACCACAGCCGTGACTCACTGCACTGCACACCCAGTGCCTAGGGTGGAATTTTCCGATCCGTTGGCTTCCACGCAACCTGCTTTACTAACCTCTGTATCAGGCGTTCAGACTTTTGCACAGCACCCTGTGCTCGGGAGGACCTCTTTTCACTCCGGCGGCGTTCCTAACTCCTGCTCTACCCTGCAGGCACGAGACTTCTGGCGCGCACCGCAAGTGCGTGTCTAACTGCTCAAACTCCGTAGGCTCGAGACTTCCCTGCGAAAAGACACGACAAGAACGGCTTCTTTGCCGATGGGTCAGCAACCGGTTACTGAATTCATAGCAGGTATTCACTTAGCTTCCTCAGACGATTCGCGGCTGCTCGTTTGAACGCACCGAGACACCTAGTCCCTCTCAGACGAATCAAAGGATCTGACCTCAGCCCTTGACACTCTCACACGCGCTTGCAAGAGAAAGAACCAGGAGACACTTAGCACCTCCCTCTCCGTCAATGCACAAAGCTCACTTAGACCACTTAGCCCACTAGACACACAGATGCCACAAAGACCACACAGATGCACAAAGGCAGAGAGAAAATGTCGTCCTTGGTTCTGATTATAATGAAGAAGGAGACGGAAATTCGTCTAGGCAATCAACAAGATTTATTGCCAAACTGGCCGTGAGGACACAGCAACGGTCTGCTCAACGTTCGCTGTCCCATAGAAGGAAAGATCCAACGGTAACTTCCTCCATTCGTATCAATTAGATAATTTATTTCCAATCTATATTATCTTATCTGATCGATTGTGATATCAACAATATTTGTCTTGATATTTTCTCCCCATTAACAGCGAGACGTTGCTGCAGGGAATCAGAGAATATATTTGTTTCCAAAATAACAATGGAAAGATAATCTCAATATATTTTGGTTGCCTAATAGTTATAATAAGATCATTAGGCTACGTTAAACGAACCTAGACACTCAGAATATTATCTGAGATAGATTAAAATAATCTTGGAATAATCATGATTATTAAAAATATGTTTCCATATTTTCTACTTCTTGCGTATATCACAGTAACAGTGTAACTGGAACGCAATAAATATATAACTGCAAACTAGCTGTGGTTCAGCAACGTATGCTCAAGCTCATCACTAAGAATGAACAACATAACTTGTGAAACATATTACTGACTCACCAGTAACATGTCGCTTACCCACCACATAACATGGTCGCTTAAAGTTCATCATCAAAAACCCAAGGTCAACAATTCTGCCTCACAGGTATTCATAGACTTGTGACGCAAGGACCTTCTGAAATAGGAATGTGTACGGAGCGGGTATTAATCCGCTTACCACCAGTAACATGTGCTTAAGTTATCATCAAAACCAGGTCACATTCTCTCCCTTTTTGATGATGACAAAATAATAAGGACTTAGGATCGCGGAGCTTGTTCAACATCCCCGCCAGGCCCCCCCTTAAATCTTTAACTCTCCCCCTCCCCTGAACTTATTCTTCTCGCTCCTCCCTTTTTGTACATATAATCAAAAAGAAAAAGAAAAGAGATAACAAAGGATAAGTTTTAATATAGTTTTATTA
>JARUPW010000010.1:2115338-2132534 GCA_029817735.1 Melastoma sanguineum | reverse complement strand
AACATCGTAGCTTTACCCTAGCGCAAGCACGCAGCAGACCCTGCGCAAGCACGTGGCAAACCCACGCAAGCAGACGGCAACCTCCGTCCTAGGTACCTGCACACACAGAACGTTACATTACAGAAGCTGGTTAGTCCCTCACCTTCTGTGCTCCCGGTATCTGCCCTTCTCTCCGCCCACCGCACGTTGGCACACGACACCCAGCCGCTATCCACCAACTCTTCCTGCACGCTTCCAACCGAGTCCCGCTCGTCGGCTCCAAGCTATACGTGCTTGTGTGGGGTACGCCACATAGTCGCTATCTCGAGGAGATCGTGCAGGTCGTGTGGAGCCGCCGGAGTGAAAATCCATCCTTGGACAGGGGTCGCTGTCTGCCTGCGTAGGGTTCGCTACGTGCTCGCGTGGGGTATGCCACGAAGTCGTTGTTCTTGAGAGGATTGCGCATTGGTTACTTTGTTAGTCACACTAACGTGTGCATTGAGTTACTATAGTGCAGAACCTTCGGGTCTGTACAACCTACTGTAGTGCAGAACATTCGGGTCTGTGAATCTACTTCAGTGCAGAACCTTACGGTCTGTACTTATCAAGTCACTTCCTACATAGAACCTTCTGGTCTATAGTGGATTGACATTTACAACACAGAACCTTCTGGTATGTGATCTTTCACTCAGAGTTCTACGGTACAGAACCTTTTGGTCTGTGCTGTGTAACAAGTTCTACGGTACAGAACCTTCTGGTCTGTGCTTTGCCACTCAGACTTCTACAGTGAAGAACTTTCTGATCAGCTCTATTTGCTATCGATTGTGTAATCTGTATTGAGATACAATTGAGTGGAAACCATCCAAGTTTCTGGGTGAAGAGTGGAGTAGGCGATTTGCCGAACCACTATAAAAGTCTTGCGTACTTCAAACAAATCGCAATCACAATCCAACGTTCTGTTTTACAGAAACCTATCTCTAAGGTTCTGTGGCACAGAAGCTTTCTTCCGCTGCGGGGTTAATCGAAAAGGAGTTAAATATCCTTAATTGGACTTTAACACTAATTCACCTCCCCTCTTAGTGTAACAGTCGGCACCTGCATAAACCATCCATAACGATGCCATATGTTTTCTCATCTACAGTATCACAATAAGCAATAATTTTGTAAAATAGTTGCAGGGCAGTCCTAGCATTTCCACTGAGAAAGAATCCGCGAATAAGAACACTATACGTTATACGATCAGGTTTAAGACCCCTATTGAACGTTTTAAAGAAAAGCAACCAGCCTGACCGAAATTCTTTTCCATGAAATATCCATTCATCAAGGTATTGAAGGTGACGACATCGGGGGAGCAATAACCGTTGATCATGGCCATGAATACGTTATTAGCTTCCTCAGTTTGTCCATGTAGACAATAACCATTGATCAGGGAAATGTAAATACAAGTGGTTGGTTCAAAACCTTTCGAGACCATCACATCAAATATGCATTGAACCTCGTCTATCTTGCCCTCTTTGCCAAGACCATCGATGAGGACAGTGAAGGAGTTTAAAGTAGGCTTTATTCCTCTGTAGACCATTTCCTCGAACATGTCCTTAACCTCGATCCATCAACCACAAACACTAAGGCCTTGGATTAAGGATGCATAAGAATAGGCATTGGGGGCATAATGCCGTTGTTAACTTGCTCCACCAACAACGCCCTCGCTTCGTCGCACTTGCCTTGACAGCATAGCCCGTAAATCAAGGTACTGTACGTCACGTTGTCTGGAAGAATGCCCTTCGACCTTATCGCTCTCAGTAACTCCAACGCTTCGTCCGTTCTTCCTTGACAGCATAGCCCATGAATCACGGCATTGTACGTCACGTTGTTTGGAAGAATGCCCTTCGACCTTATCACTCTCAATAACTCCAATGCTTCTTCTACTCTTCCTTGACAGCATAGCCCATGAATCATGGCAGCGTACGTCACGTTGTTCGGAAGAATGCCCTTCGACGTTATCGCTCCAGTAACTCCAAAGCTTCGTCCGCTCTTCCTTCCTTGCACAGACCATTGACACAGGTACTGTAGACGACAAGGTTATTGAAGCGGCAACCTCTTTCCACGGAATCGGAAACTGGAGGGAAGCAATGGCAGGAAGGCCTATATCTTTAGGTTGCAGCCGAGGACTTCGATAAACAGTGCGAGTCACTCGCCTTGGCTGTAGTCAGTGTACGCGCGCCACAGCAGATGATTCATATTTCAGACCTGCTGTAGTGAAATCAACACTTTGATCAAGTCCTACACAAATTGGGCTTATGAGTAATGGGCCTCAATTTTTTAAGCCCATTAGTACAGGCCCATAATACATAACCTCGCACTGCATATTTTACAATATGATACAACACTTTGATTACAAAGTTTCGATTTCGTAATAAACGTTTACTCACTGGATTGCTAAGTGCTATCATATGCCGACACGACTGTTTACAATCGAATCTAATGTCGTAATCCATAATAAAATGAAGAGGAAGATTCTATTAAAGTATTTAAAAAAATAGAAAGAACATAACGATGGCGTGGAATATGACATCACTTCGTTTCGACACACATGGAACAGACGTCGACTTTATGCGGCGTGGGAGCAGACTTTAGGCATTTTTACGAGTGTGCCCACACCCGGTGTTCTTTCCTGGCCTCGCCTCCGGCTTCACCCTTCCTCGTCGCATTTCGCCTTCGCCCTTCGGTCTCAGCTCCCACTCTTCATTGCAGGCCGCCGACGGTCATGTTCCCCCCCTTAATTCTTTGTTTTCTCTCCCTTCCACCTTCCGACCCTTCTCGATTGCATATCCATTACTAGCTTCGCCCCTGCGCGGCCGCATGCCCTATGCGACCTCTTCTCTACGTCCTGCTCGCCCCCCCGGATTTCACCCACACGCGGGTTGACACATGCGGTAAGGCCCCGGCCTGCGCGGGGTGGCCGCACCCTTTACTGTCGCATAATCTTTCCTGCTTTCGGTCGACCACCATTACTCAACCTATGTCCATTTTTTCTCCACATTTTCCGCTTGATACATTCGCACCTCTTCCCCCCTTACTCACTTTTACTTCTTTCTTTAATGTTCTTTTTCCTTCGAACATGCCCAGTTTTTTTGCACCGTCGACATTTAGCTTTTCATGGCCGTCTCTTTACCTCCACTTTCGCCATTATTTCTCATAATTTCCGACCTTTCTTCCCAGACGATTCCTCTACTTCTTTGTGCATCTACCACTTTTGTTCACCTACACCTAGCATCCCCTATACCCACAGCACGCGCTTCACATACCGAGCTAGGCTACCCCCACGACGCCACTGTTTTCCACCATACAGTCTATTTTTACCTCTTCAGTCGCTTAAGACATGTCGGTACGCGTTCGCGAGGACGTTCGGCCTGTTTGGTACTCCAGTTTTTCGGGACCGACACAGGCAGTCCGCTCCCCCCCCCCCTACTGCGCCCGCCAACCACTGTGTTGCCGCTTCCCCTTTGTTGCCTGTCGTGCCGTTGCCGCTTCATTCCTATCTCCTGGACACGCCGCACACGTTATGGCATTAGTTGGCATTGGAGTCCGTGTTCCGACCATTGCCCCATGAGAGACCCTCATTCCCGCTCTCGCCCACTTCTGGACTTCCGAGGCCAGCTTGACTCACTGACCGTATTCTCTGGGGGCCCACGCATTTCCCACTTGGTTTTGATAACCCTACCACTATGCCTTCTGTCATGCAGCCCTCACCCTGCACTTTCCGGTGGAGTTTGGCCTTTGTGGTCTTCATGTGTCTTACAATGGGCACACCACCTTCTTACCCCCTACACTCTCTATTTGTCGCTATTCCATTCCCATCACCCGTTTTTCGTCTTCCGGCATCAATTCGGCCTTCTGGCGAGGTAGACGCGGGATCGTGACTGTTTCCACGACCCTGCTGGGCACTGGTCTAATTTTTGTTTGTTTACTAGCTTTTCTCGCCAGTGGGCGCTCTGTGCACCATGTGACTCACACATACCCACCTTCTCTCTCCCCCAGCTCTCCCACTGCTCCCTGCTTCAGGCCCGCTGGCTCTCTTTAGTTTGTCCTTCGCTATTCCCTCCTCTGATACGCCCCCGACAACGCCTTTGCTGACTCGGTCTAGTAGACCTTATTCTTCTTGTGATGCCATTCTTTGTCACCTGTGCCGGAACGTGGGGCGTGGGGGCACGTCTTTGGGTCACCTTGTACGACAGCAATTTGGCGTTCGCGGCTAGAGCGCGAGCTATGGCATTTTCACACTCTCCACGTCCTCCTGAGTCGTCTCTCCCACTCCACTGGCCGCGTATGCGGCTTCCTGCCATCTCCGCCCGCTCCACTCCTGGGGGGCGCCGCTGCTGGATCCCGCCTTTTGGCTTCCTGCGCGGCCCGCAGATGTACCGCGCGGCTCTGCTCTGTCTGTGGCTCGCTGCATCTCCGGGTGTTCGCTCGCCCTGGCGGCCTGTCGACCCCTTCTCTGTTGCGGCGCCGCGGGCGGCACCAGTTGCCGGCCTGTCCCGTGTCCCCCTCCCCCACTGCTCTCGCTTGCTGCTCTCCTTTCGCCCATGGCCTGCTTCTGGCACATCACTCCGGCCATTGCGTCGCTGCCTCGACCGAAGACTTGGACAGTTATGCCGCATCCCCTTCTCGCTTAAGTCGAGCTCCGCGGCGCAGCGCCTCCCCCGCCCGCCCGTTTCACAGCCTTTCCTGGCCGAGCCACTTCGTGGCACGGGCACGCCACTGGGGGCTGCTTCGATCGATTGCACCGTCGAAGCCCCACCGGCACTGTCGCCATTTGGCGTCGTTTCCGCGTGGGCTCGGCGCTCGGTAACCCTCCTTGCCAAGACGCTTGTCTACCGCGTTTGCCTTCTGTCCAAGCTTGGCTTGTGTTTCTGCGATCTTTGCGTGGCTGCCTCACAGCGCACTGGCCCGGTCACCCTTCTTCCCCGTACGCCCGGATCTGACATCACAACTTCCACCTCCTACACGGGCCTGTCCGGCCCGCAATTTTGCTTGATGTTTGCCGCCGCTCTGCATCGCCCGAGTGTTGCGCTCGCGCCTCTGCTCCAGCCTTGTTTCCGGGCATGTCCGGCAGCCGGATTCTGTTCCCCAGCCTGCGAGTGCGCGCACCGGTCGGACCTAACCTCCGCAGGCGTTCGACATTGATTCGCGGCGGACCTGTTTGTCTTTGCTCGACTCTCCCTCTCTTGCGCCGCAACATTTGCACGCACTCCTGATATTCGACACCTTGCATTGCACTGGCCCATCATGCCACGGGGCTTGCTCTTTACTTCTCTTCGGTGCTTGGAGGGCTGCTTCGTTTCCCCACGCCCTGCAACTTGGAGCCGTTTTCGTCCCGGGTACTTTGGCACTTTGCCGGCCATATTCCTTCTGCTGCGGTTAGCTATCCCCCTCCCTCCCCTTGCGCGCATGCTTCGCGCTGTGCTGTTCTTCGCAGCCGGCTTCCTCTCGCCCGCCAGCGTTCATTCGACTGTGGATATCCCGGTTTTTGTTGCACGACGGCCTGCACACCCTCCCCGCTGTGGGGATGATCTTCCTCGTTGGCAGGCCGCGTCGTTTCTTCCGCCCGCCTCGTGCTCCGCGGTCGCTCCTCAACTGCTGACTTCTTACTGACTCGACGCACTCGCTTCGCTCTTGCTCGTATTTCGCTTGAGCAGTACAGGCGCTCCCCCTCCCTGCCGGACCCCGTACGTCCTTGCGGCATGGTTACCACACCACCTTCTGCCGCTGCCTTCGACGAGCTTTTGCTGTGTTTCGCTGCTCTCGAGACCCTCAGCCCTTCCGCCATTCCCCTCTCCAGCAGTGCACGCGTCCTGTCTCACAGTTTCCGGCAAGGCTGTGCTACGCGCCTTGCTCATGGTCTGACAGGCTCAGGCTGTTCTCTGTTGCGTTTACTTTACGGCTTACGCGGTCCCGCGCGACTTGGAGCTTGCCCCTGCTTTCGATCGATTTTTCTCACACACTGCCCTCCTGCGAGACATCGCTCTGTGCGTTGGTGGCTTCCGCTCTATGTACTTCGCGGGTGTCCCATCTTAGGAGCGTTGACCTCAGCCCCTTCTCGCTGGTGCTTTCTCCATTCGACCTCCCCGGCCCCGCCGCTTCCAGCAGATGCCCCGTGTAATCGGTGCACTTCACCCATCTTGAAGCTAACTCTCAGCTTCGTGTGGGAGAGGTCGGCAGCAGGTTGGGCTAGGCATCGGAATGCCTCAGCGGGCAGTTGCACACTTGTAATTTGGCAGTATCTCAATGAGTGAGACGCGAGGCTTTCTCTCTTCCTGCAGGCGCGCTTCTCCGCTTACTTGGCCCTGGGGATCGGGTTCTGAACATTTGCTGTGCGTGACTCCTTCACTCTCCTCCCATCATCTGACCCTCCGAGCGATTGATCCTGTTTTTCCCTGGCTCTGGCGCCCACCACGACAATTTCCCTCCTGGTTCCTCCACTCCGGGCTGTACTGCACTCTATTGAGCATCCCCCTGCCCAGGTTGTACTGAATGTTGCTTCCTTGCCCCCCCTTTGGCCCATTCCCTTGCTGGAGTTTGGAATGCGCGGTCTTGACCGGCGATCATCTTTCATCGGTGGCGTTTTCGCGGGTTTACAGGGCCTTTTCTTCGTCCTTGACACGCCGTTTGCGCTCCGGGACCACTGGGTGCCTTGGAACGTGGTTGTACTCACGGCAGGGGCTGACGACCGGCCGGCCACTTCCTTCTCCGCACAGCTCTGTCGCAGCAGTGGCCCACTGACGGCGAAGTGCCTTTACCTTTCGTCCCTCGTCGCATTCTATTGATGCCTGCGCATGGGCGTTTTGACACTGGTCTAAGCACGGCTTACGTCGATCGATGGCATTAGCACGCACATACAGCGCATTGTTCCTTTTGGGGGACGTTTGGCACCCTTGTGGTGCGCTGCACGAGATGACAGCTTTTGGGGTGTCCTCCTTTAAGGTTCTTCGTCAGGGGATGGAAGGGCCCCAGTTCCCCTCCTCTATATATAAATATACCGGTTTTACACCTTGACAGGTTGGTGGAGCGTTAGAGACGCTCGCGGAAGCAGTTTCTCTGCCTTCACTCTTCCCGCGACTGACGGCTTGGTGCTTGCCACGCCGTTCAGTACCTTTCTCAGTGGAGGATATGCCTCACCTTTTGTTAAGCAGATTGCCCTTCCTGCTGCCCTCTGCGGCAGTCACCCTGATTACCTCCACGCTTCTGCATTCTCTCGATTCTCTCCCACCGGCAGAGCGACCACGACAGCGCGGCATGAGCTCATTCACGACGCTGTGCTACATCACGGTGGGGACCTTGCGGCGCATGGGCAGCCCTGACGGTTCCCTCTTCTTCACCCCGTAAGGCCATCCTGCCCCTCAGGACCCGGTCCTGCCTTCTTGCCCTCCCCCGCTCTCTCGTTACAGCCGACTGTAAGTTTCATCCCTCTTCCGTCCGCTTTCTAACTCTCCCCACTTCCTTTCGCACCCCTTTAAGATTAGGTGGACTTGTTTCCCTCCTCCCCTTTCCACCGCCAGGACTTCCATTGCAGGCCCCCCACTTTCATCTCTTCAGCGACGCAACCCCAGGGTTGCCCACCTCCCCTCGTGCACGTCTGGTATTCTGCTCACTTCCATCTTGGTTTATCGGAGACGGCTGCTAGACTTTCCACCATCTCCCCTCGCGTCACTCCAATTTCATTTTCGACACGCGGGCCGAGGGTCGACGGGCCCTCTCCTTTCGTTTGGGGCTTCTTCGATGGGCTGGCGGAGGCAGGGGCCTGGCTGGCCGTTCTCCATCCCCTCCGTTGTCCCCCTTCTCCCGGCCCCATGTCCCTGCAGTCCCACTTCTTCACTGCACTTCACCACTGGCCCTTCCACCCAGTACTCCGGACACTATGGGCATCCTTCACGACGCCTCTTTCCACTTTCCCGCCAAGGACCAGCTTGTCCACGGGTGGACATGAATCATTATCCCACTGCTCCGGGTTCTGCTCACTGACTTTTGCCTACCGCCTGATTGTCGCACCCAGGCTGGCCGATTGTTTGGCTGCCCTACATCCTGGCATACCACGGGATCCCTCTTCTTCGGGGTTGCAGATGATGGGGACCAGCTTTGGCATTGCTGGTCTTCCCCACGCAACATTTCCTCCCCGCATCCCCGTCAGTTTCTTTCGCGCCTCGTTTCTCCATGATCGGCTTAGTAAAGCTCGCGTCTTCCCGTCACTGTTGATCCTCCCACATTAACGCATGTGCATACTCACGATGGCGGCCTCCGATGTCCTAAGCTGCTTCTCTTGACCGACTTTTTTCCCACGACAGAGTCTGCGGTAATTCAGATTGGTTAGTTACCCGCTACACGGTGGCACTCTCTGTAATCTGCTTTGTGCCTTTATGTCGCGATTGGAGCAAGCTTCCACCAGCTTCACTCATGTTCTTTGGCCACTCTCAGATGTTGCCACCCTCGAGTACCAGATGATCGTATTCCCACACCACTCAGCCACGCTCCCCCGACTTTTTTTTTCGGCACGTCTTTGCTTTTTGTGTGCCATCGATCGACAGCCGGGTTCCTTCTCTTCGGTCGGGTACCTGCGTCAATCCTCCGTCCCGCACCGCTTCCTTGAGCTTTCCACCTGATACGTCTCGTATCCCTCCTCGGCACTGAGCCCAGTTGACATTCTGCACTTCTGCGATTTGGACCCTGGGATCTGTTCCTTTACGTTTTTCATAGACGCGACACCCACCATCATCTCTTCGCCGGCCTCTTTCCGACGTTTTTTGTCGCGCCCATGTGCGATGACGTCCTTTTGGGGTTCTCCTGGGGGGGAGGCTCCTTTATTTCTCCTCGAGCTGCCCTACGACGCCGGTCACATCATTTCGCGCACGGTCTTCATAACGCTCCTCGCCTTGAGTAAGTCGCCTTTTCATCCTTGCTTTCCTGCAGCACGCACGCCGGCTCCCACCGTGCCGATTTTCGCCACTCCCACCTCTTGGTCGGTTCTGCACGTCCTCTTTTGCCCACCTTGTTCTCGTCGTTCCTCTTCTTGTCGATATGTATCTTCGGATACCGCCCCACACAGTGCGAGCCACTCTTCACAGTGCTGGGGCGGTGGACTGCTAAGCTTACCTCCGTGCCGAAGGCATCTTTCCTCCCACGTTCCACACCTACCCGTGCACGTAAACCCTCTTCTCACCCTTTTCAGGGTCTTTTTGACCCGCCAGCCTCCCTCACCTTATTCGACAGAGGCCGCCCTTGCCCTTATTTGCCCACTTCATGGCAATTTCTCGACTATTACGGCAGTTCTTCAGTTTTTCTCGCCACACTAGCAGTGCTCGCGAGCCCCGCCAACCAGTCTCCCGGCGCCCACGATGTCTCAACTGTTCGGATTACGGGTCTCGCGACCTTTCTCGTGCCATCCGGCCTTTCTTGTGGTCAGCGCTCCTGCTTCTTGCCTCCCGATCCCAGGGCTTTATGCCCGTCTCGATTCACCCGTTACACTCTTCTTCCCACGTCGTCCCCACATCAGACCCATTTCTTTACGGGAGTGTCCTTTTTAGGGGGTTTTGCACGTTGATTCGATCCCTTCTCTGTCACCTGGGCGCCGCAACGGGGTTCACCTGTCCCGCTGCCTCTTGGTGATGGGCAGTCACGTCAGACGTGAACACTCCCAGCCCCGCTTTGCAGAAGTTCCGGCTTCGTGCTTAACCGGTCTATGTGCACCGGTAGTTTTCCCGCGTCCTCCTACTCGCCCACGATGCACCGGACGGCACACTGGTCGGCGCTGTGCCGTTGGTTGCTTCGGATTCTGGTCATCGCAGCGACGCCGCTCCTTCCCCTTTGCTTTTCCCTGCACCGGACCTTTGGCTCGGGCAGGGACCGGTCTTGCAACCGGGGGCTGGTCGTTGGAGGCTCTCTCTCGAGCTCTGGACTATCCGAGACTGGTCTGCGGGCGATCCCTTGCTCTCCATTTCGCTCGCCTGTCTCGCATCTACCTTGGCCGTATGCACTGGCAGGATCACGGGCGCATGGCGGACACACCATACACAGGGCGGGATACACGACGGCGCGCAGCACCACGATGACACGGCCGTGGGGGAGTTTGGACGACTTAGACGGGCCTGGCACTGGGTGCCTCCCGCTTCGCCTCACCGGACGTGGTCGAGCCGGTCTCCCTGTCGTCAGGGACGTCCCTGAGGAGGCAGCAGCCGGCCCGCTCGGCCAGAGTCATACGAGTCGTACATCTGCTTTTCCTCAGGCCGCCTCCCACCCAGGCTTGGCTCCGGCCGCTCTCCCCATGAGTTGACGCTTGTCGGAGTGCACCATGCCTCGCGGGCCTACTCGCTCATGAGGAGCGACGACGGTTGACGGAGGGGGCGCATGACACCTCCATGCTTCTTTGCTCTCTCTCTCTACTCCACTTTCTTCCTTCACCACCTGTGCACCCCACCGCTTTCCCCCCTCCCCCTTCCTTCACAGTTTACCCTAATTGCATCCACATACTATCTTTCCCACTCGCCTCTTTCCGCCAGTCGTTGCTGTTTTGTTCATCCCATTTGTGGACTTTGGGACTCACTATCCGACGGCCCATCACTTCATTATTCCTCTTGCCAGTCTCTTGTTATATTTTGATCCACTTTATGAGTTAGATAGAGGTGTGGTCATGTGACAGTCCACATGTTTCCCATAGGCGCCACTTGCTTTAACTCTATTACACCCACCACTGCACCTCGCCCCAGCCGGCTCTGGCCACACGTCACGCTCCGCGTCGTCCTCGCAGACGGCCGAGCACTGACATTCCGGCCGCGCTCACCGTTTGACTTTGTTCATTGCACTATTACCCCATTAGGACTAGGTGGTAGATTGTTTTCCCAGACCCATTTTAAGGGCCCCCACCCACCCATGTTCACTTTTCCGCCGAGGCAGTTGTCGGTTACTGCTCACTGGCCATTTCCTATTTAATTGTTTATCCACATGTTGGATCTTTTGGCCCCCTCGTGACCATAAACTTCCGTGATTCATCTTCCTCGGAGGTGCCGATGGGTCGAGGCAGCTTGCCTTGATGGGTCATCTTCATGTGCACATTCGGCAACCACCGCATCTCCCTCCACTTATTCCTCCTGTCCTTTCCGATCTCTTAATATCTTCCACCGGCATCTCAATTCCACCCACTTACATGCACGTGACCTCTCCCTTTTTTGCTTGGCATAGTGGTTGTCGGTGGCGCGGACCTGCTTTTCGTCCGACTGGCTACGCCGGCTACGTTCCTTCGGCGACCGTATCCAGGTCCCGACGCTTTTTCGCGCCTACATATTCCACTTAATCTCACTCCTATCTTCTCTATCGCCACATTGCTTGTGGTGGCTCCACTCACGCTACTATCATACATATCTCAGTCTCTTTTCTTTTTACATCACGCGCCATTACACTTCTTTACTTGGTTAGTCTCTCACACACACCTCATTTACGATCACACACACACACCGACCGTCACACGACTCCTACGTTCTTGGTTACGACTTCGTACGCCTATGATCCATATATACCATTTCCGCTCACCCTCTCTACCTCTCACATCCACTCGCGACTCACTCCACTCACACCACTTACATTTATTTCTCTTTCCACCTTTCCCATTACGCCCCTTCCACCTACTACTTCACAGTCATTCTCACGACTGATCTTGCACGCATCGACGACTTACCTTCATTCTTGACACACTTTGCCACACACCACTCTCCACCCACACCTTCTTTCATTCCTTTTTCTCCTTCTCACCACACGCACTGCACCACGACACCACCGCTCTCGACTCACCAGTGCTTCGGCCCCCCCCCCCACGACGGCTGGTCTTCACCCCCCCCACCCCCCACCCCACTCCACGCCACTCCACCACGCGCTCGGCTCCAGCCACTCCGCTATAGGTCGGGCTACCTCTCGCATAGCGTCCGCATTCTCACTCACTCAACGCACACCCAGATTCGGTCGACGCGGCTTTCTAGATGGCTCCTCTCTGATCACATCCGGGCCTTCATTTCTGGGAGCCTACATATTGGTGCTTCCCTTCGTCGCCTCCTTATCTACGCATCGGAGCACTCCACACTTACAGCGCCTCACTTCTCTTCTCGATTGGTTTTTGCATCTTGTCTCGAATGCGCCACCATGACACACTCCACACCGTTCTTCGGATCACACGAGTAGATTCGATGCTCACACACCGTCGGCCATACTCGCATCGCCTCTCGCCTCCAGTTGATACTGGAGCTCTCGCTCATCCGTTAACTCTCGCACTCGCCCTTTGTACTCCCAAGTGGTTGTATCAACTATGTCAATTGCCGTGCGGGTTCTGCTATTATGGGCCTGTACTAAGGGCTTAAAAATTGAGGCCCATTACTCAATAAGCCCAATTTGTGTAGGACTTGATCAAAGTGTTGATTTCACTACACGAGGTCTGAAATATGAATCATCTGCTGTGGCGCGCGTGCAACTGACTACAGCCAAGGCGAGTGACTCGCACTGTTTATCGAAAGTCCTCGGCTGCAACCTAAAGATATAGGCCTTCCTGCCATTGCTTCCTCCAGTTTCCGATTCCGTGGAAAGAGGTTGCCGCTTCAATAAACCTTGTCGTCTACAGTACTGTTGTCGAATGGTCTGTGCAAGGAAGGAAGAGCGGACGAAGCTTTGGAGTTACTGGAGCGATAACGTCGAAGGGCATCTTTCCGAACAACGTGACGTACGCTGCCATGATTCATGGGCTATGCTGTCAAGGAAGAGTGAAGAAGCTTTGGAGTTATTGGAGTGATAAGGTCGAGGGCATTCTTCCAACAACGTGACGTACAATGGTGATTCTGGGCTATGCTGTCAAGGAAGAGTGGAGGAAGCGTTGGAGTTATTGAGAGCTGATAAGGTCGAAGGGCATTCTTCCAGACACCGTGACGTACAGTACCTTGATTTACGGGCTATGCTGTCAAGGAAGTGCGACGAAGCGAGGGCGTTGTGTGGAGCAAGTTAACAACGGCATTATGCCCAAATGCCTATTCTTATGCATCCTTAATCCAAGGCCTTAGTGTTTTGTGGTGTTGATGGATCTGAGGTTAAGGCATGTTCGAGAAATGGTCTACAGAGGAATAAAGCCTACTTTAAACTCCTTCACTGTCCTCATCGATGTCTTGGCAAAGAGGGCAAGATAGACGAGGTTCAATGTATATTGATGTGATGGTCTCGAAGGTTTTGAACCACCACTTGTATTGCATTTCCCTGATCAATGGTTTATTGTCTACATGGACAAACTGAGGAAGCTAATACGTATTCATGGCCATGATCAACGGTTATTGCTCCTCCCACATGTCGTCACCTTCAATACCTTGATGAATGGATATTTATGGAAAGAAATTTCGGTCAGGCCGGTTGCTTTTCTTTAAAACGTTCATAGGGGTCTTAAACTGATCGTATAACGTATAGTGTTCTTATTCGCGGATTCTTTCTCAGTGGAAATGCTAGACTGCCCTGCAACTATTTTACAAATTATTGCTTATTGTGATACTGTAGATGAGAAAACATATGGCATCGTTATGGATGGTTTATGCAGGTGCCGACTGTTACATAAGAGGGGAGGTGAATTAGTGTTAAATCCAATTAAGGATATTTAACTCCTTTTCGATTAACCCAGCAGCGGAAGAAAGCTTCTGTGCACAGAACCTTAGAGATAGGTTTCTGTAAAACAGAACGTTGGATGTGTTGGATTGTTTTGAAGTACGCAAGACTTTTATAGTGGTTCGGCAAATCGCCTACTCCACTCTTCACCCAGAAACTTGGATGGTTTCCACTCAATTGTATCTCAATACAGATTACACAATCGTTAGCAAATTAGAGCTGATCAGAAAGTTCTTCACTGTAGAAGTCTGAGTGGCAAAGCACAGACCAGAAGGTTCTGTACGTAACTTGTTACCAGCAAGCCAAAAGGTTCTGTACCGTAGAACTCTGAGTGAAAGATACACATACCAGAAGGTTCTGTGTTGTAAATGTCAATCCACTATAGACCAGAAGGTTCTATGTAGGAAGTGACTTGATAAGTACAAGACGTAAGGTTCTGCACTGAAGTAAGTTCACAGACCGAATGTTCTGCACTACAGTAGTTGTACAGACCCGAAGGTTCTGCACTATAGTAACTCAATGCACAGGTTAGTGTGACTAACAAAGTAACCAATGCGCAATCCTCTCAAGAACCAACGACTTCGTGGCATACCCCAGCGCGCACGTAGCGAACCCTACGCGGCAGACAGCGACCCTGTCCAAGGATGGATTTTTACTCCGGCGCTCCACACGACCTGCACGATCTCCTCGAGATAGCGACTATGTGGCGTACCCCACACAAGCACACGTAGCTTACCCTACGCAAGCACGCAGCAAGACCCTGCGCAAGCACGTGAAACCCCACGCAAGCAGACAGGCAAACCTCCGTCCTAGGTTACTGCACACACAGAACGTTACATTACAAGAAGCTGGTTAGTCCCTACACTTCTGTGCTCCCGGGGTTTGCCTTCTCTCCGCCCACCGCACGTTGGCACACGACACCAGCCGTGCTATCCACCAACTCTCCTGCAGCCTTCCAACCGAGTCCCTGTGGCCTCTCGTTCACTCTCCCCGAAGACTTCACCAACGATGCAGTCTTCTGCAGGTAGGTCCCTCGTGCGTGACTAACAACTCGAAACTTACGCTCTCAGAATACAAGAAGATCTCGTGGTAGTTCTGTCTTTTTTATTTTTTTTTTTTTTTGAAGCATGAACTACTACTCTATTTATACACAAAGAAAAAAAACGCTAAGTGTAGAAGGTAATCTAACGAATCAGCTTCTGCAGAACAAGGAAAGTAAAAGGTTAGAATATAATACAATTTTAATTTACAATGCGTTACACTAGGCATATATTTTTTAGGTAAACGTATCAAATCAAATTAATAATAATTGATGATTGTTCCACGAATATTGCATTACAGGAAGTTCTGGTTTGTCGACAGCCTTCTACAAACGGAATAATCAAAGATTACTTCCTTAATGATTTAATTCGATTCATTCTGTTCAAGATACTTAAGTGAATGTATATCGACACATTGACGTTGGATAAACATCCTAGATAACCGAGTCTGTGATCGGATAGATTCACAGAAGGTTGAAACAACCCTTGCAGAATGTTCCATAAATAGAAGATTATTTCCTCAATGGAAATATATTATTCTATTTTATTCTTTGTAATGATTTCGTCAGATTTAGCTGATATATTGGATAATTCAGGAATATTCATTAATATCCATTAATTCCATTAAATATCAATTACAAAAATTTTACCTTAGCAGGGTGTCTGTCAGAGTGATTAGCTTCTGTCGTGTAGAGGGTTGACGTTCTGCATACGTCGATCTCACTGTATCAGAAGAATTCACGGGCACTAAGAACCACTCTTCCAAGAAGACACGTGGCAGCATAATTCCACTACCAGTGCATGACTATCAATCCACAACAACAGTCTACCGATGATATCCTCACCTAACTTGGATCCACGATGATTGGCGTGTTGTTCATTTATCCATGTGGGTCTACCTGGTTACGCTTGACAAGAAGCTTACAGAGTGCACTTCAGTACCCAACTTATTAGAAGCACTACAAGCATAAATCGAGCCATCTGAGATCCTGGCAATACTCTATTCCCCTCTTATGTAATATCGAACATTATGTCGAGGCGTAGTCTCTGAGTACACTTAGGCGTATCCAATCGAGAGAATTTACTGATAGAGGTAAATCTTCATGACTACTGCTCTATTGTTCATTGCGGACACTCACATGAGGGCCTTTTTTTATTTTAAACAAGAGTCTGTACAGATAAAGGAATCAGTTCGACGCGTTGTTATTTACAAACACTGACCCATTAGATATATGAGCACTTAGTCAAACTCGTAACTGTGCTTTGCACTTAAGGAACAGGTGAGAATGATCCTAGATCCTCGCATTGTGTAAGTGCATTCAAAGTGAGTCCGAGCTGAGTACCCGCGAATACCAGAGTCCAATAAAGGAACGTCTCTCACCATTAGACAGAAGGCAAGCAACTTGGCATGCGTTGATTAGTTTAAAGCAGAGGAATTCCAAATGTTCTTGGCGGAAATCATCCGGATTTGGCATATGTTCATAACTATCGATCACTTAGTGATGAGAGTAAGATATTTTTTGCCTTTATTATATTTTTGTTTTACATGTCTTATGAGAAGACATCACACTGTAATTTCTGGAAATTCAAGGCTCTGGGTAACATAGTTTTCTACGTCGTGCCTAGACTGGAAGGTCAAACACAATTAATAATTAAGGGTCAGAAACAATAGAGAACTAATTGCTCATACAGATGACTTTGGATTATAAGGGTATGGACGATGCAATTGAGGAGACAGCCACATCGATATTCTCGATTATGGATACAGACTATCGGACTCATGTCCTTTCCTGCTTATACTTGGCTCCAAAGATATTAACAGCTTAATGTCTGCAAGCATTGAAACAGAACAAAAAGGTAGTTGGATGCAGGAAGGAGCCTGAGGCGCAACAACAATTGCGGAGCCCCATAAGTTCTGTTGACAAGGTATGTTTCAAGGCGGATGGTGACAAAGGCAGAAGGTGATGATTTTGAATCCCAATTCAAGAGATTATAGTACTAAACAAGAACAAAAAGAGTCCATATTCACCCACTAAGAGCTGAAAATGGAGGCTTATATGTGTAGAACTATGCTATTTTTTACCCCGAGAATGTATTACCGACCGATATGTTTTTGGTAAGGTGAAGATGTGATAAGGAAAATAGATCCAAGCGGTATACTCAAATAGGGAGAAAGTAAGAAGAGGCTTCCGAAAGGTTATGGTCGGGGTCTTGATTGATTCACAGAATGATAGTACCTCTATAATCGAAGCTTCAAGCATCGAACTTGTTAAGTTTTGGAATGTTGTATTAAGAAAGAAGAGGGACATGCTAAATTCTATGAATACATGCCAATAAAAGCTTGGTTTCTTTAATATTTGGTATGGCTCTAAGCAGGAGAAAACAAAGTTAAATTAGAACGAACCGGATTTGGTCTGCATATTTGAGGAAAACAATTGACCATGGAATGCTTGAGAAACTGCAGATCCAACCCGAAAAAGGGATTCTTATTAAAGCCAAAAGGCGTGCT
>JARUPW010000010.1:2041696-2111630 GCA_029817735.1 Melastoma sanguineum | reverse complement strand
AACTTTGAAGGACATCCCGATCTTCGAGAAATTGCCGTTGAATTGGCAAATAAGTGTAAGGGGCTGCCTCTTTCGATTAAGGTGATTGGAGGGCTACTTAGTTTTGAAAAAAACCCTGAAAATTGGAGAAGAGTTTTACGTCACGGTATTTGGAACTTGGAAGGAAAGATTCCTTCTGCATTGAAGTTAAGCTACATCCACCTCCCCATTCACTTGAAGAGATGTTTCGCAGCTTGTGCGTTATTCCCGAAGGATTACATATTCGACCAAGACGAGTTAATTCGTCTATGGATCATACAAGGTTTGTTGCAAAAAGGGACTGCAAAAACTTACCAAGAGGTGGGGATGGAAAATCTTCATCGGTTGGAGGCCGCGTCGTTCCTTCAGAAAGCAAGTGATAAGAAGACTAGCTATTCAATGCATGATCTCATTAATGACCTCGCGAAATCGATCGATCCCAGCTCATATTTCAGCTCTGATGACGATGAGAATAAAGGAGGCTCCACCCTCCATGAAGAGAAAGTACGTCATGTGGCAATGGTTACAAAATATTATGAAAGTTGCCTTTCGAAGAGATTTGATGTGTTTCGCTCTATGAAGAAGTTAAGAACGTTTGTGCCATTCCAAATCTCAGAAGAGCTAAAGCCAATCGTCTTAGTCTCCGAGGATGTGATAAAAGACTTGATCGTGGATATGAGAAGCCTCAGAATGTTATCGTTGCGTTACTTTCAGATTGCACACGTACCCGACCGAATTGGAGAATTGAAACTCCTGCGTTCGATCGATTTTTCTCACACATGTATCAAAATACTGCCGGAATCGATCTGTGAGTTGGTGGAATTACAATCTCTGCTACTTCGAGGGTGTCAACATCTTGAGAAGTTGCCGAGAAACATTCATAAGCTGGTGAATCTTCTCCATCTCGACATAAAAGGCACAGACAATTTACAGGAGATGCCTCCGCTTATTGGAGAACTAACCAATCTTGAGATACTCTCAGACTTCATCGTGGGGAAAGAAGTCGGTCAAGAGTTGAAGCAGCTGGGACCACTCGGATGCCTCCAGCGGGAGTTGAATGTTTGTAATCTGCAGTATGTACATGACGTCGAAGACGCGAGGTTAACTAATCTATTCGTGAAGGAAGGGATTCTCGAATTAATCTTGGACTGGGGTTCGGGGTCTGAAATTTCTCGTGAAGGTGACCATCAATTCCAACTCCTACACCATCTGCAACCTCCGAAGAAGATTGAATCCCTTGTTGTCGATGGATATGGGGCCAAAAGATTTTCATCCTGGTTTAATGACCAGGGCTGTATGGAAAACGTCTTGAGCATAACCTTGACAGGTTGTAGAAATGTGGAATCATTGCCACCCTTCGGACAACTTCCCTTGCTGGAAAGGTTGGACATCAGAGGTCTTGAAGGGATATCTTCCATAGGTCCCGAGTTTTACGGGTCTAGAGGGCCATTTTTTCTGTCATTGCAGAAGTTGAGCTTCGTGAACATGGGTGCCTGGGAGAAGTGGCTGTACAACGGAGGGGATGAGAACGGCCAGCCATTCCCCTGCCTGCTCCAGCTCGACGTGAGCGAGTGCCCCAAACTGAGAGGAGGGTGCACCCTTAGCCTTCCTTCCCTCGTCGAGATTTATATTANAAAAATTCGTTTGTCGCTTAACCTAGGTAAGCTAGAAAAAACGGAGTCGCCACCGACTTTATTTTTTAAAAAAATGGTACAAAGTCGGAAAAACCAAAGAGGGTTCGGGGATTCCTAGCTACTCACTCTCTCACTCAAACATGCGAAGAAGGGGTGGCGATGCTTTTAAAAATTTCCGGTTACGGGTGTTGGACCCGATCTGGACCTTTGAGCCCAGACTCACGTCATTGGGTTACGAGCTTAGGCTCGGTTCAGGCGTCGGACCCGAATTCATATGTGATGATCACATGCGCAATCACATACAATTATTTAGATTAAAGTAGGCGGGGGAAGGCGGTGACCGTGGGCCTATGCACTTGGACCCACGGCCCGTTACAGGTGGAAAAATAGAAAACTCGGGAAGGCCCGCACCTTCCCTCATGTACCTTAAACTTGACGGTCGAGGCCGCTTTAAAGTCTTCAATCATCGCGGTTTTTACACACGCGGAGAAATCTACACGGTTTGTTACACGCGTCTTCGAGAATCCTCCCAAATGTGATGGGTCTCTAAGGATCGTCTTGTCAAGTCTCCGTTGAGCTGTCCTGTTTTGCAGCCGAGAGTGAACGTGCTCCATTTCGATCCAAGGTTGCTCGGTCGTATCCAAAAATGTCCAGAATAGAAAGAGGACAAGACAAAGAAGAGAAGGACAACGACGACGGTATTTTCATGCAAGTAAAGCGAAATTAGTACAAAAAGAAAGGGTGAGATTGCTCACCATCGCGGGAATTTTGTTTCCCGTGTCTTCGAAATTCCCGGGGGGAGGCTTAACGCGGGTTTTGTGCTGATATGGATCCCGAATGATTTTATCATGCCAAGCCACGTAGATGGTATCAAAGAAAGAGTAGAAAGAAAATTTGAATTAGAGAAAAAGTTAAGCTTTTGAATTAAACCAGCAAGAGGAAATACTAAACATGTCAACAAGCATTATTAAACCAGCCAAACAAATCCAGATAAACGTAAGTAATTCGGTGGAATCTAGCAAGAAATGCGCAAACCTGCAATGGAGTTTGAACAAAACAAATCCAACAAAACAAACAGACAGCCAATTATTGACTATAACGTAGGGTGAAGATGAATTTTAAGCCAAAAATAAAAAAATGCAGCACCATGTAATTCGGTGGAATATAGCAAGAAGTACGTAAACCAGCAAAACAAACAAACAGCCAACTAATCCTATTGACCGTAACGTAGGGTGAAGATAAAATAAAATGCCGCATCATGTAAATGAACCACTTTTCAAACATGATCAGATGTGAGACCATAGCCAACATGCGGAAGGAAGTGGCAAATCAAGAATAAAAACAAGGTAGCCAAGAGAGCATGTGAACCGGTAACGGAATTATAGACAAATGGATGAAAAATTTGCAAACACATATAAACCAGGAGACTATATCAGATTCAGCCATGGCAACCAACAAAATATGTCAAGATCATTCAACAAAGTTTTACCTCATTGTAGTGTTTAGAGAATGTGCGGCTAGCAACGAATCTATCCACTTTGGGTAAACTAATAGCAGCAACAATATAATTATAACAATCAGATGGAAGGAGTACAATCAACGGTAAGGAACAAAAATAGACAGATAGATAAAGAGATTCATGAACTAAACTAATTTAAGCCACCAACAGTTGACTTCAAAATAAAATGATCATATCAACAAAAGAAAACTAAACGAGCTTTAACGGAGTGGGAACAACGACTAAATCGATCATGCAGAGTAACGATTCTTGTGGAGTTAAAAGGATTATAAATAAATCAATGAGAGCAATGGAGTTGCAGCAACAATAAGTTTGCATCTGTCGCCGAAAACGAAGTGTTAGAGTCAATTTGGAAAGAAAATAAACCAACTATTAACCACCTCACGAACCAGTAATATAATCAAAGGCAAACTGTCGTCCTTAGGCTAAAATAAAACATGAAAGTCGTAGCCACCAACATCTATCGTTAAAGAGGATGAAATCAGATTAATGGCAAATGAACATTCATCAGTGAGATATCAATAGAATAGCTACTGCAAGTCAACAACGACAGTCAAACGGTGACGAGACAGCGATCAAGAAAAGGTATACATGCATATCAATAGATACTCGTAGCATAAGACGTACATTAGAAGCATTTCATGAGAGATCAGAGTAACAGCAAAAAGTTAATGCCAATTCAACCATCAACTCAAGTGTATAATAAACACAAAACAAAGAAATTGGCAAGCACAGATCAGCAAAGCAAAACTAATTGAACTTCAGTACTGTACAAGAAGAACACAGTGATAAGAACACCGGATACTAAAAATCATCAGGATTGCAGTGAAAATTAGTAAACAGACAAAAAGAACCATAAATTAAATGTAACAAATGCAGTGACTTGGATCAGAAATGACTCCCTCCGTTCTTCACATCTTGTTCCATCCTTTATTGGAGAATCGCTTGATCAAAGAACTAGGGAGGAGCTGACGGAGTCGACTGAGCTCCGCGAACTTCGGCCACGCTTGATGACGTCCGGGAGAGCTGGTCAGGGGGTTTCCGCGGGGATTTCCGCTTACCTTGACTAGAGGAGAAATGATCGGCAGAATAAGAGGGCGCTGGAGGATCGGAGTGGGTGGAGGACGTTTGTTTCTTCCGGGCGCTTGACCAGAGAAAAGCCCAAGACTCCAGGAGAGAGCGAAGTTGAAGGGGGAGAGCGTCCGAGCTGGGAGAGGAGGAACGACCCAACTGATTCTGTTTTTGTTCTGTTTCTGTTTTTGTTGTCCCCCCGCTTCCCCCCAAAAACAGAAAACTTTTTATATTCACGTGGGGAATGTGGGAGTAAGGCCCTTAGTATGATCGGGTGGGTTTATTTTTATTATTATTTTTTATTTATTATTTTTTTTTACATGGCACGATGAAAGTGTGGTGGGATAGTTGTTAGGTTGTTAATTTTTGTTGGATAAGTTGTTAGATTGTTATAATAGGTCGTTATTAATTTGTTAAAATGAATTGTTATAAATTAGGATGAAAATTTTGTTAAATGATAATGAAATGTTAAATTTGAACAAATTTTGGAGGGATTTAAAGAAAATTCATTATTTTTTATGATTAATTATTTTAATGAGGTCTTGTTAGACTTTAGTCGTTTTTACTTTATTATTAAGAACCTAAGTCCATGTACACGTGCTTGAACTTCAAATTAAAATGAATGAACTTGATCTTAATGACAAAAAGTGTTAAAATGTAATTTTAACTAAAAATGATTAAGAAATTAGCCTCATGTAACTAATTCTCAATTTGAAATTACTTATTTAACCATGTAACATGAATTTAATTGAAAATTACGAAAGCTTCAAAATCATTTCTTTTAAAACCAACGATTAAATATTAGATTAAGATTAAAAAAAAATCGAAAATTCGATTTGGGGTGTCTACAGTTTGCCCCTCTTTGCGAGAGAATCTGGAAAGATTTTCTCGCAAAGACGATCTAGAGACCTCAAATCGAATTTCGGGATCTGCTTTTGGGAGACCTGCTTTGGGATCTCATTAAACAAATGTGTTAGTAATGAGAGAAACTTGAATTATATGCGAACAAATGCAACTACGATATCCATGTATATCGTGCTTTATTTATGTAGTTCGATTAGGGGAAATGCTTCTGAACACGGTTACTGAAGGTCTTCCTCACACTCTCGAGGTTCACTCGTGTTTGTGTGAGCTTGTCTTGATTAGACTTGGAATTCCTTTGACTAGGATGCTCATGTACCAGATCGAAGGAGTCTTGGCCAGGGTTATAATGTCGGCTTTGGCGTATGGCCTTTCATAGAAAGTTTAAATTTTTCTGCTTGGAAAGAATAAGTCCAATAGACTTTGTCGAAGACAGACCTGTTTTACAAAGGTTTCACCGCTCAAGCAGATAATTTGTCATTTGGACAGCTTACTATTTAGCACACTTCGCTTGGGGATAATGTGACCATTCACTGGGACTAATAAAAATTCTTGTTTTAAGCAGATCCGCTGGGGATGAAAGTTCCATTGGGAATTCTTTGAATTTGTTGCGAAAATTTCGTTTTGAACACCTTTGCTTTTGCAACCAACTTGTTGGCTCTGGTGTTTTTTATTTTTTGCTCTTTTGAATTTTGCACTTTGCTTTTGCAGGGCTTTGGCCTTTGTGCTTTTCTTTTGCTTTTTCCTTTCTTTTTTTTTTTGAAAAGATTTGCCGAGAATGTTTGTTGGTTCTTTTTCTGTCTTTTCATTCTTTGGGAATAAGACTTCTTTGATACTCATCTTTGGGGAGTGGCCTAATTAGTTTTTCATGTCCACTGACATTGTTTTTCCGCTTGAACCTTGAGGAAGTGTTGCCTTTGTAGCTGGTCGTCTCCCACTTCTTACTACAGGACTCCTTTTGACCTCGGTGTGAGGTTGTCTTTGGACTAAAGGGTAGCGGTGTTTATAAAAGCTCCGTTTTGGCTCTAAGGGTTAGCAATGGTCGATGTACTGTGTTTGGGATAGAGAAGAGCATGCTCCTTTTCATCCTGGCTTTGAGCATCTTTTGTCAACAGATTCTGGGTCCAATCTTGATGCTCGTTTTTATAAGAACTCACAGTGTTTGCACTCAACTCTCTGGGGTAGGTGTTTAGGATAGGGTTTGCCTTCTTTTCCATGTTCAGAAGTATTTGCGAACTCCTTGGGGTGATGTTATGACATCTACAGTATAAATGACATGCAAATGATGCAAACTCACTGGGTGAATGACATTGTGCATTCCTTGATGACTTATGTTGCGCCTTGGTTGCGGATTTATGAACTTCATTTTGTGGATTTGGTGTCTGCCTTGGAGATCATCCATGATATAAGGTGCTCGTGTTCCTACATCAAGGAATAGAGATCGAGTGAGTTCATGTAACCCGACTCCTGTTGAGGAAATAAAGAAACGATAAAGTTGGACATCCGCTGGGGGAATAAGTTGTGAATGTCCGTCCATCTTGACTGTTGTTGGAAGAAATATGCTTGTATATTCAACTTCTACTGGGGATTGTGGTACACTCATGAAATCAATTCCAACTTTGGAGAAATGAGAAGCATGACTCCAACTGGGGAATGATAAGAAATTTCAATAGGGAAGAAACATTCCCTTTTACGTGATCATCCTTGGTGATAACAAAGACAATCTCGAAGCTTTGGTTCGAAATTTTCCGCCCAAATCGAAAATTCGATTTGGGGTGTCTACAAGGGTACGTCGAGATCGAGACTCTGCTAAAGCCCTTGTATTCCGGGAGTGAAGGAAGCAGGATTCTGCTTACCACAAGAAATGCCAAGGTCGCAAGCAAGGTCGGAGACCGTGATCCAAAGCAGTTAGAATTCCTGTCGTCAGAGGACTGTTTGTCTTTGCTCGCCTATCACTCCATTGGTGAAGAAAGCTTTGAAGGACATCCTCATCTTCGAGATATTGCCGTTCAATTAGCTGAAAAGTGTAAGGGACTGCCTCTTTCTATTAAGGTAATTGGAGGGCTGCTTCGTTTCGAAGAAGGTGCTGAAATTTGGAGAGGAGTATTAGGTCACGGTATTTGGAACTTGGAAGGAGAGATTCCTTCTGCATTGAGGTTAAGCTATATCCACCTCCCCATTCACTTGAAGAGATGTTTCGGAGCTTGTGCGTTATTCCCGAAGGATTACATATTCGACCAGGATGAGTTAATTCGACTGTGGATCATACAAGGTTTGTTGCGAAAAGGGAATGCAAAAACTTACCAAGAAGTTGGGATGAAATATCTTCGTCAATTGGAGGCCAAGTCATTCTTTCAGAAAGCAAGTGATAAGAAGACTAGCTACTCAATGCATGATCTCATTAATGACCTCGCGAAATCGATCGATCCCAGCTCATATTTCAGCTCTGATGAGAATAAAGGAGGCTCCACCTTTCATGAAGAGAAAGTACGTCATGTGGCAATGGTTACAAAATATTATGAAAGTTGCCTTTCGAAGAGATTTGACGTGTTTCGCTCTATGAAGAAGTTAAGAACGTTTATGCCATTCCAAATCTCAGAAGAGCTAAAGCTAACCGTCTTCGCCTCCGAGGATGTGATAAAAGACTTGATCGTGGATATGAGAAGCCTCAGAATGTTATCGTTGCGTTACTTTCAGATTGCACAAGTACCCGACCGAATTGGAGAATTGGAACTCCTACGTTCGATCGATTTTTCTCACACAAATGTCCAAATACTGCCGGAATCGATTTGTGACTTGGTGGAATTGCAATCTCTGATACTTCGAGGGTGTCGGTCGCTTCAGAAGCTGCCGAGAAACATTCATAAGCTGGTGAATCTTCTCCATCTAGACATAAAAGGCACAGACAGTTTACAGGAGATGCCTCCGCTTATTGGAGAACTAACCAAGCTTGAGATACTCTCAAACTTCATCGTGGGGACAGAGGTTGGTCAAGAGTTGAAGCAGCTGGGACCACTCGGATGCCTCCTGCGGGAGTTGCATGTTCGTAATCTGCAGTATGTACATGACGTCGAAGACGCGAGATTTACTAATCTATTCGTGAAGGAAGGGATTCTCAAATTAAGCTTGGACTGGGGTTCGGGGTCTGAAATTTCTCGTGAAGGTGACCATCAATTCCAACTCCTACACCATCTGCAACCTCCGAAGAAGATTGAATCCCTTGTTGTCGATGGATATGGGGCCAAAAGATTTTCATCCTGGTTTAATGACCAGGGCTGTATGGAAAACGTCTTGAGCATAACCTTGACAGGTTGTAGAAATGTGGAATCATTGCCACCCTTTGGACAACTTCCCTTGCTGGAAAGGTTGGAAATGAGCGGTCTTGAAGGGATATCTTGCATAGGTCCCGAGTTTTACGGGTCTAAAGGGCCATATTTTCAGTCATTGCAGAAGTTGAGCTTCAAGAACATGGGTGCCTGGGAGAAGTGGTTGTCCAACAGAGGGGATGAGAATGACCAGCCATTCCCCTGCCTGCTCAAGCTTGACGTGAGGGAGTGTCCCAAACTGAGAGGAGGGTGCACCCTTAGCCTTCCGTCCCTTGACGAGATTAATATTGATGGCTGCAATAGGGAATTTGTGACATGTCTGGCAGGCCTTACTTCGACGACCAAGATGAACATTAGGGAAATACCGGAGCTGGTTCACTTTGAGGGGTGTTTGTCGACCTCTTGGGTCGCGCTGAAAGAGATGAAGATTGTGAAGTGTCGTCAATTTAAGTCCTTTGTGGAAGGGGATGGAGGGAAACAAGTTCCACCTAATCTAAAGATTCTTGAAATTGAAGGTTGTGGAGAGTTAGAGAAGCTACCGGAAGACTTATCTGAACTTACATCTCTTAACGAGATGAGGCTTGGTTATTGTATGAAGCTGTGTTCCTTTCCTAGTGGGGGATTGCCTTCTTCCTTAAGAATATTGAAGCTTGAGGTCTGCCCATGTCTGCCGCAGTCCCAACTGATTAGCATCAGGCTTCTGGATTATCTCGAGGAGCTTACTCTACGGAATCTGGAGGGACTCGTGTCGATTACAGAATTAGTTGATGATGCTAGTCCCCTCTCTCGGTCTCTGCGGAAATTGACAATTTGGGAATGCGGCAGCCTCACCACTTTGACGGACAGCTTGCAACACCTGTCCGCACTCTCCAAACTTATTCTCTTGAATTGCCCAGCATTAGAGATGGAGATATTCCCTTCACTCCCCTGCAACCTGTCCTGGTTTGATCTTATTAGATGTCCAAAGATGAAGTCTTTGCCTCATGACATGCACCACCTCACATCCCTCAAATCACTATCTATTTATAACTGTGAAGGCATCACGAGCTTATCATCGAGTGGAGGCCTGCCTCCCAATCTGGAGTTCCTCGGCATAGAGCGATGTAAAAATTTCAATCAGCCACTTGAGGAGTGGGGATTGAGGGGTCTCACCGCCTTACGAGATTTGCGCATCGGCGGAGAGATGGAGTGTGTGGATGAGATGAAGTGTTTTCCTCCTCCCACTGTTGATGATGGAGACTGGAGTCGCCTCCTCCCTTCATCCCTCGTCAGTTTGTATATTTGGGAAATGAAGAAGTTGGAGAGGGTGGGTGGGGGACTCAGACACCACCTCACCTCCCTTCAATCTTTGACTATTAATAACTGTCCGAGCCTGAGGTGTTTACCAGACGACGGCCTCCCTGACTCCCTGGAATCTCTCCGCATTTGGGGATGTACGGAGGAGGTGGAGGAGAAATGCAGGAAGGGGAAAGGGGAATATTGGCATTCCCACCTCCAACTCATCCTAGAAATTATGATTCTCGAACGTTCTGAAAAAACCGGTGTATCCATTCGCCGGTCCACCTCGTCATTTGTATGAAATTTCTCACTAATTACAACAGAATTTTTAATTCAAATATAAACTCAAATTAAAATATAATGAAATTATTACTCAAAAAGGTACATGTCAAAACATGATGGTTGAGCATTTTGACTGTTTTATTCTATTACAAGGTTCATTCATTCACTAGAGAAATATTCCGAGGTACACAATCCACGATTCATAGATGACTACACGAGAGCTTGTCCGAACACCTCTTTCAAGTCCTTGATCGAGGAGACGGCCGGGCTCACGGCATCTTCAGCGAGTCTCTTACATTTCATCATCGTCTTCTTCAGTTCCTTCACTTACATGAGTCCCCCGGAACGTGGCATGCGATGGCGGTTGAACTCGGAGTTGAGGGAAGGTAAAGGATCGGTGTTTTGAAACACCAATTTCAACTTCCCAGTAGGAAGTCGGTGTTTTAAACATCGAATTCTCCTTTTTTTTATTGGACAAAATAGGTGTTTCAAATACCAATTTAGGAGTATTATGTTGGAATTTTATTTTAACCTTTATTATTTTATTTTTATTTTTTTATAAAATTCTTATTTGGTTATAATCAATTACCAATTTCAGTTTTTTATAAAATAGGCTGTATTACAATATACGAGACAATGCATGATAGCTCGTTTATTTAGGTGATATCTTATTCGAGCTTTTGCGACATCTCATTTAGTGATTGATGTGGGCTGGACGGCATTCGGTGTAGGCCTAGTGTGTTGACGTAAGCCTGTGATGGAAGGGTACGTCTCACCTTATTTTAACAGGTGCTAGGTCCCTCTCCCACTTGCCCAAACCCTAACAGGCACTCCATTGGCCGTCGGCAAGTCAGGGAGAGGAAGACCTTGATCACCGTCCTCGTGTTGCTTTTGCAGATCTCTTCAGGCAATGATCCGACAATAGAGATCTTGATGATGACGGAGTCTAAAGGCCTAATAATATGGTTTTATGGAGGTACGTTAATCATAGGTATGTTTGTGCACTTCTTTGTGTCCTAAATTCGATTGCGGTGATCCTGGATTGGATTGAATTTTCTTACATGTGGTATCAGAGCAATCGTAGATCGATTTAGGATCGAACATCGTATGATTTGTTTGATGACTCTGTCTGATGAGTCGCCGTTAGGATTCGGTTATGATCCTATACGTTTACCCTTTTACTTTTCCCTACTCTCTCTGTGCTTCCGTTTTCGTCGAACATTGCCCCGCAAATATAGAGGAACATCAAGCATCGTTTTTGCTAGAAATTCATGACAGAACCCGATTTAGTATGCAAAATTTATAACACGTCCAGATAAACGAATGCAAGAACGAATATCGATTCAGCCTGCACCATCTTCCAAGAATGAGCATCCTCTCATCACGGATCGTCAAATACTGCAATCTGAGTCATATGTTTGCTAAATCAATTCGTGGTAGCGCGTTGCCAATGGATGAATGATCCTCCAGTCATATTTCACTGTAGATGGTGTTCCCTGCTTCAACCTTGGACCTCCATTACCTGCAGACGAGCAGCAGTCATTCACCCTCCGCAATCGATGCACAGTTTTATCTTAAGCTCGACTTCAGTTTAGCACGAGCTTCGAACGACACCTCTAACCTTCAAAATATTTCTTTTATAACCTCAAATCAATATAAATATTAGAACGACATTAGCCACTTATCCGATTTGCCGTCAATATTATCCTACATAGTTTATTTTAGGGAAAATAGCGATTTCCGACACCATTTTTGGGCCGACTTTCTTTGCTCCTCGAACTTTAAAATATTTCTTCTGTCATCACTAATTATCTTACATTTCATAAATTAAACAAACAATTTCCGACATAGTTTTTTATTTTTCTACTAGTGAAATCCCCATGGTTGTCAATAATATGCCTCATACTCCTTTTATAAAAGTTTCATCGAATCTAATAACTCATTTACCACCTAAAAGAAATCCCCTAATCAACGAAACAAACAAATAAACTCTTAAAGGTGTTGTATTCCCATGCGAAGATTGTCAAATCACATGTGATTTCAAAATAATAGTGACGACAAACCATTTGTATTCCCCTCTGACACGTATCAAATTATTTGGTTAATTTATGACACATAAGATAATTAGTGATGACAAATCATATAAGTGAGTAACGTCGTTCTTATAAAACCACATAGGACTCGTAATATTGATTTAAGGATGTAAAAGAAATATTTTAAAGTTTAGGACAAAAAAGAAAGGCGGTGAAGAGATGGGGCCAAAAATCTATATTATGCATGCCCACGTAAGAAATTATTATAATAAAAGAAGAACAACGGTGGATAATATTAACACAAATCGAAGAAATATTTTAAAGTTCCGACCACAAAAGAAAGTCAACCCAAAGGTGGTGCTAGAAATCCGGATTGTTCCTTTTCTTTATTATAATAATTTACTATGTGGGCATGCATAATATAGACTTCTGGCTCCACTTTTGGCCGACTTGTTGGAATTTTATTTTAACATTTATTATTTTATTTTTATTTTTTATAAAATTCTTATTGGGCTATAATCAATTACCGATTTCAGTTTTTTATAAAATAGGCTGTATTACGATATACGAGACAATGCATGATAGCTCGTTCATTTAGGTGATCTCTTATTCGAGCTTTTGCGACATCTCATTTAGTGATTGATGTGGGCTGGACGGCATTCGGTGTAGGCCCAGTGTGTTGACGTAAGCCCGTGATGGAAGGGTACGTCTCACCTTATTTTAACAGGTGCTAGGTCCCCCTCTCCCACTTGCTCTAACCCTAACAGGGGCTCCATCGGCCGTCGGCAAGTCAAGGAGAGGAAGACCTTGATCACCGTCCCCGTGTTGCTTTTGCAGATCTCTTCAGGCAATGATCCGACAATAGAGATCCTGATGAAGACGGAGTCTAAAGGCCTTATAATATGGTTTTATGGAGGTACGTTAATCATAGGTATGTTTGTGCACTTCTTCGTGTCGTAAATTCGATTGCGGTGATCCTGGATTGGATTGAATTTTCTTACATGTGGTATCAGAGCAACCGTAGATCGATTTATGATCGAACATCGTTTGTCCATGTCTTGTGTCGGTTTTTGTGGGGTCTCATGTTCTGAACTCGTTTCCTAAAGCACTAATTTGTGACCATTGCCCCGCAAATATAGAGGAACATCAAGCATCGTTTTTGGTGTATTGTGAATGGGTTCGTTAAACTCCGGTATCTTTACTCTCACGGATGCATAGATGGTGGTGAGAATGGTGGGTGGGTTCCTCTAGTCGTCGGTGGTTACGTATTGCGGTGAGGATAACGTGTATCGTATGAACCCGATGCAATTAGATTGATTAGTGCGAATTGGGGACTTGATTTGAAATCAAGTGGCAAAGCGATTGTGTTTCTATGAGTCTAATTGATTATTCTTCTACTACGGTTGAACTGTCAATTTGGTTTTGCAAATCTTTGGGATGTTCATGTTGTGCCTTCCGTTGCTGTCATGCCGGTATGAGTAAATTTATTGTGCCAAATATTTCCGACGTGATCCGTTCTGTACGCGAACAGGAGTCCTGGACAATTTTTGTGTTGTCACTTGGTGCTCGGTTTATGTGGTGATCCACCCGATATTGCATTTTGAGTTGAAACTAACATTTCATTAGGGTCCTCTCGTCGAGCATTGTAAGGTGACAATTAAAATTAATTTGCTGATTTCTGGAAATAGACTCTCACATGTGTCTGTAATATATGAATAGCCAAAAAAAAAAAACATAAAAAATAAAAAGGGAGGTTCATGTTATTTGTAATAAACGTTGCACCGCGAATTGAATTTTATTCTAAAAATATCAATCTCGTGAGAACTATATGTTAGTTATGTGATGATGTAATTAATGATTAATTTAAAACATTTGATGAGATAAGGTAGTTATGTCTTGATTCTTGATGGCCGCATTGGAATGGTTGGGAATTGTAGCCCTTGTGAAGTTGGTGGCCGTTCCCCGTGTGTTGTTTTGGAGAGGACTAAGATAACCTTAATTGGTGGGATTCCCGAATTCAACATGAATAAGATTTAATATTTAAAGATTTGTCTGCATTCCGTCGGTTTGTGGGTCCACATGGACGGATTGTGCAGTGAATGAGTTGGAGTTGTTTACTAAATTTCTATAGCCCGAGAATAATGATTTGAATTGTGATTTGCTGTTGTGATCTTCCGCTTATTTTTGCATGAGTGGAGATGGATCCCACTAGCACCGCGATGCGTACTTGGCTATGAAATGATAGGTTAAACGAGATAACTTTGTCAATATAATTAAATTTTATCCCCGTAATTGCCTTGGGCTTTTAGGAGAAAACCTATTATTTAATAGAGTCGAGACATGGTTATTCTTTTGGTGTAATTTAAAAACATTACTCTCTTAGAAAGTGTGTGATTACACTAAAAGTATTTGAAAGATATATAATACTTAGAGAGTAAATAAATTTATCAACTATGGTTGGTATTCGATTTGAGACTTTTATGAATCATTATTTGACTCGTTGGTCTAAGTTGACATACATAAGATTTGTATGCATAATTATGTGAGCAAGTGGAGTTACTTCGTATTTGTGCTGTAAGCGTTTGGCTGCCAAAGTGGCTTGTTTGCAGTGACAGGCGAGGTGCTTCATGGGCACGCGCATCCGGGTGAGTTACTTTAGATTTGTGCTCTGGTTGTTTGGCTGCCAAAGTGGCCCAGCCAGAGTGACAGCTGGAAATTTCTTACAATCGCACGTGTTCTCAACAAGTGAGAAGTCTCATATTTGTGCTTTGAGTGTTTGGTTACCAAAGTGGCTCACTTACAGTGACAAGTGAGATTTTCTAAATCTTGTTGACGGTATTTTCGGAGACTTGGGTATACTAGTGTAGGGACCTTTCTGCCCAAAGGTGTTTGGTTCTTACATTTGGTGCATTTCGAGTATTTCTGTGGAGATCATTGAGTTGGTCTCTATTTGATAGTCCTTATACTATCGATTGCTCACTGGTTCATGTATAAATTTAGAGGTCTTAAATTGACTTGTGTAAGAGGGTAAATCTTGATGAGCACTTACGTATCAACATGAACTTCTTGAGAATGTCACTTTGTTTGCTTGTGGGCTAAACAAGGTTTTACGAGCATCCTGGAATTGGAAGATCTCACATGATGATACGGGCGCTTGGTTGCCAAAGCGACTCGCTCGTTGAGATTCGTGAAATCTGCTTGTGTGATGATATATTAAATTAATTATGGGTTTACATAATTTATTTTTCTAGTATTTAACTCGATTGTCGAGTTTAGAGGAAAAGTTTGATAAGCATCCGGTATGGGAGATTTCACATGATGATATAAGTATTTAATCGCCAAAACGACTCGCTTGTTGACATCTGTTATATAATATGTATTGTGAAAGTTGTGAATACATATGATTGTGATTATAGCCAGATGACTTTGGCTACTTAGTTATAAATTATGTGAAGAGTGATAAGCACTCAAATAATGAAATATTGCTTAATAATAACTTAGCCAAAGATCTGGAGATTTAAATATGTGTCTCAATAAACTTGTGGGAGCCCTAGATTTTATTGCATATGTGTCTCGATTTTGAAAGTTTGCTTCTAAAGTTGATTAGATCTGTGGGAGCTCATTTGAAAATATGCATATAATCAAGAAACAAGTTAGTGAAAGTTTTATAAATCCTTTATGTTGTAATTAGAAAATAATGGTATACAAAGATTTTCTAGTGAGTATTGTTTTGAAACTACCGCAATCGATGATAAATTTGAATAATCATGCTAATTACTATGATATTAGTGCGGTATCGACTGATTTCTAACCAAGGGGAATGCCACTTGAAGTCCAGTTGGATTTTATAATTACTGTAAGTGGTTCATTATTTTGATTTACTTGGTTAGTGGGAGCATCACATTACTATCTTATTTGATAGACATGATTATTTGACTCTCGTATTTGACACATGCTTTTAACATGTGGAGTATTAGATTTGATGACCGTTGATTATCTGGTTTATTCTGTGCACATTGTTAAAAGTCTTAAGATCTTGTGTCTATCTTGAGCATGACGATTATGTCAGGTTTGTACGTCTCGTATGACACCATAAATATTTTCTTGAGATATTTATGTTTTGAGACATATAGAGCAGTAATGTTCGGTTTATTTCATCCGGTTCTTTGAGGCGTAAAGTTTCCGAATGATTACTCTGGTTTCACCGAGGTATGCAGGTTACAGAGGGTATTCTCTGACCTTGGTTCAATATAAAAGTGACAGATATATTTGGTTGCATCCGGATTACGGATGACTCCTCCGGTTTCACTGAGTATTCATGTTACAGAGATGGTTTTCTGTGACTTTNGTATCAGATTTGATGACCGTTGATTATCTGGTTTATTCTGTGAACATTGTTAAAAGTCTTAAGATCTTGTGTCTATCTTGAGCATGACGATTATGTCAAGTTTGTACGTCTCGTATGACACCATAAATATTTTCTCGAGATATTTATGTTTTGAGACATATAGAGCAGTAATGCTCGGTTTATTTCATCCGGTTCTTTGAGGCGTAAAGTTTCCGGATGATTACTCTGGTTTCACCGAGATATACAGGTTACAGAGGGTATTCTCTGACCTTGGTTCAATATAAAAGTGACAGATATATTTGGTTGCATCCGGGTTATGGATGACTCCTCCTGTTTCACTGAGTATTCAAGTTACAGAGATGGTTTTCTGTTACTTTGTGAAACATTAAGGTTACGAAGGGAGATGATTTCATCTGGCTTTTCTGAAGCATTAAGGTTACAGATGAGTACTCTGGTTTCTCTGAAGTATAAAGGTTACGGATTGTGCACTCCGACTTCAGATAAATGTAAAGGTTACAGAGTTATTTAATTTTTTAAAGAAAATCTTGAGACTTGGTGCTTGGTCTTGAGTATGACGATTTTGTCAATATAGTTTGTCTCTTATAAAGCACAATGCAGTTAGCGCGCATTAAGGTTTATGAGACATTTTACAGAGCGATTATGCTCTATTGTCTTTCTAGCTCATTATGGGCATAAGGTAACAGAAAGATGAGGACCGACCGAAAACAACATCATTCAGATCACATTCAGGGATGTTATTTTCGGCTACACCACCACATTGACCTATTGACGTTAGTGCTGCTGACGCTTGTGATCATGGTTGTTCAACACCGTTAAATGGTGTGACAACGGCTATGGTTCAGTGTTAGTAGCATTGATGGTCGAGGTTGTTTTGAGATGTTGTCTCGTATATTGTGTTTTTGTTATGGCCATTGTTGTATACAGCCTGAGAGTCATTTTCAAAAGTAAAATGTTTATTTTAAAGCTTTGTAATTGATCATAGCCCAAGTGGGAGTCATGTTGGAATTTTATTTTAACATTTATTATTTTATTTTTATTTTTTATAAAATTATTATTGGGCTATAATCAATTACCGATTTCAGTTTTTTATAAAATAGGCTGTATTACGATATACGAGACAATGCATGATAGCTCTTTTATTTAGGTGATCTCTTATTCGAGCTTTTGCGACATCTCATTTAGTGATTGATGTGGGCTGGACGGCATTCGGTGTAGGCCTAGTGTGTTGACGTAAGCCCGTGATGGAAGGGTACGTCTCACCTTATTTTAACAGGTGCTAGGTCCCCTCTCCCACTTGCCCTAACCCTAACAGGCGCTCCATCGGCCGTCGGCAAGTCAGGGAGAGGAAGACCTTGATCACCGTCCTCGTGTTGCTTTTGCAGATCTCTTCAGGCAATGATCCGACAATAGAGATCCTGATGATGACGGAGTTTAAAGGCCTAATAATATAGTTTTATGGAGTTACGTTAATCATAGGTATGTTTGCGCACTTCTTCGTGTCCTAAATTCGATTGCGGTAATCCTGGATTGGATTGAATTTTCTTACAAGTCACACACGAGGGATGTGAACTGCATAACGTTGTAGCATCGTCGAAGTTTTCTGAGAAAGTGACTTGGGGGCCAAGAGGTACCTTTGGTTGGAAGCTGCAAGAGACGCTAGTAGAGGTGCAGATGGATGCTGGCATGGCCAACATGAAGTGAGCCATAGAGAATGGCAGATACCCCAAGAGCACATAAGGTGGGGGACTTACCCGCTTCTGTGGTGCATCCTATGTGTGCAGGAACCTAAAACAGAGGTTGTTGTCTACTTGCGTGGGGCTTACTGTGTGCTTGTGTAGGACTTGCATTGGGTTTGCCTCGTAATCGCTATCTCGAGGAGGTTGCACTGGTCGTGTGGAGCCGCCGAAGGTAAAATCTATAGTTAGACAAGGGTTGATGTCTGCTTGAGTAGGGTAGATGTGTATAAGAGACAGCTCGAGGAGGTTGCACTGGTCGTGTGGAGCCGCCGAAGGTAAAATCTATAGTTAGACAAGGGTTGATGTCTGCTTGAGTAGGGTTTGCTACGTGCTCGCGCGGGGCAAGCCACCTTAAAACACTAAAAAAAAGTTTCGGCGTATAGCTAACGACAATTTGCATAATACTCTTTTTTTACAATAAAAACACAATATTTTTTGGAAATGGATGGGAGTAGGTTTGGCCATATCACCATGTTTCCGCTCCTATAAAAGGCCCCGCCATAGTTGGGATGCCGACCACCACCACCACCCAAAGTTACATTTACCTTCGCTAGACAACAGGCGAAGATGTCTTCACCGACTCCTGTCAACTCCTCCATCCCTGGAGCCAAACATGCAGCGGATGAGCGTCTATCATCCGATTATCATCCTTCAGTATGGGGCGACCATTTCATCCGTTATGCCCCCGAGGAAGATTCCTTGGTCCGTGACGTAATCAAAAGTCTTGATGTTTCTTCATTGGTCGTAACGAGGTTTCTCTAGTTGATGGCTTGTTCGTGTCCCTGTAGGACTTCGGTCCCTTGGAGGAGGAACATAGACGCAAGATCGAGGGACTTGTAGCCGAGGTTGAAGCCGTGCTGTCTGCCAAGGTTGCCAAAGGCAGCCTCTTGGAGGAGCTGAACTTAATCGATCAGTTGCAGCGTTTGGGCATCCCCTACCTTTTTGAAGCTTCGATATTGGAGGGCTTGGACAGAATGTATGAGAGCAGCCATGATTGCTTCGGGAAGTGCGTGGACGACCTTCATGCCACAGCTCATCTCTTTTGGTTGCTGCGGCAACAAGGTTATCCAATCTCCAGTGGTATGAACTTCTTCATTTAAGATTTTTCACTTGGTTGAGAAAGAATGTTCAAAGGATGTCTTCGGTCTGCAGATGTGTTCACCAAGTTCAGGACAGCCGAGGGGTTTTGCGAATCGTTGCATTCGGACCTCCGAGGATTGTTAACTCTCTACGAAGCTAGCCAATTACGGGTCCAAGGAGAAGATATCCTTGAGGAGGCAAACGCCTTCACCACTGCACGTCTCCAATCAATCCATGAAATTAAGGCATGCCCTGGGGATGATCTTCTAAAAAAGCAGGCCCGCCACGCGCTAAGGACACCGATACGAAAGGGATTCCCACGGCTCGAGACGAGGCGGTACATCCCTATCTACAGGGAAGATCCGTCACGAGACAACACCCTCTACTCCTTGGCTGTACTTGATTTTAACTCCCTACAGGAACAACATCGGCAGGAGCTCGGGATCATCTCAAGGTATAGTTCCGCGGATTGAACTCATTTTTCCATCAATTCTTGTGGTGAAGTGGTAAGGAATATCTGGTTTTGAAAGGTGGTGGAAGAACCTTGACATTTCTAGAAAGCTGCCTTGGGCGAGAGATCGGGTTGCAGAGGCTTACTTCTGGTCATTGGGCGTATACTTCGAGCCGGCGTTTGCGCTTGCTAGAAGTGTGCTCACTAAAATCATCATGATGACTACAGTCATCAATGACATTTACGATGATTATGGTACAATGGAAGAACTGAAAATGTTTGATCAAGCGGTACAAAGGTATAAACCGATTGAACGCCACGTTATTGCCGTAACATCAACATTAAGTGTAAGTTTAAGAGGTTAATTTGCAACCCCACAAACATGTGTTTCAGATGGGATCGAGATGCGGCAAAAGAATTGCCAGAGTACCTGGAATGGTTCTACAACGTACTTCTGGATGTGTACGATGGGATTTATGAAGAGACCGCTAACATGGGGGGACAAACGTTTCGTCACGACTATGCAGTACATGGAGTGAGTGCCTAATTTTCGACCCCACGTTGCATTGCTTTTGATATGTGCCTAAAACGGCCTCTCACAAACATGTTGTTTGTTTAGATGAAAGAGGTGGTGAGTGCATACCATGAGGAGGCGAGATTGTACTACAATGGTCGTGTTCCACCGCTAGAGGAGTACTTGCGCATCACATTGATTACATCAGCAAGTAAATTGATGGTGCCCACATCCTTCATTGGAATGGGAGATGTTGCGGCTGAAGACGATTTTAAATGGATAGCTGAGCGCCCTAAGATTTTGAGGGCATTGGAGACCCTTGCCCAGATAGTGGATGATTTATGTGGCCATAAGGTAAGGGTACCCAGCCTCATCCTTCTTTACTCGTTCTCCCGGGATCACACTAAAGAAATCAGGGTCATCTAGATTTCTGTCTGAACGCGTTGCTTTTGACAGCTCGAGAAGAAGAGAGGCCACATTAAAAAAAGATGTCCATGATTGTACGACTTACAAACTAAACCATGAACGTGTCTAAATGGCCCTACATAGTTGTTTGTCCGATCGTCTCCGACTCCCGTGGAAAATCGAAGGCAACGTGCGAAAGACGGAACATTATTCAGTAAGAAAATGCGGGACTGGATCCGAACTCTCTTGTAAAATGATGGAATTATATCACGAACTGACACACATCCAATTATGTAGATGAAAGTACGAGAATAAGGGTAGTGACCGTGGACTTAGGCACCTGAGTCCACGTCTTGTCACAAGTGGATAAGAATGATCGGGAAGGCTCGCAGATACCCTCGTATATTCGAGGCTCATATGGATAGTCAATTTCAGTTCAGGTAATTTTGAAAATTCGAATAATATTTCATAATTTTTTTCTTCGAACTAAAAAGAGGAGAGACCTCCGTCGTTATACACCATCAAAGTCTTGCTGGAGAATTGTTCTTCAAATAATCATCAATTGATTAGTTTGGGGTGGTGGAAGGAAAGCTCGCATGGATTGATGCTTAATTGTTATTATAATTATCAATATTATTAGGTTGCCGTGTGATTAGAAGACAAATTATGGATGGTTGTCCTGATGGGGAGAATCTCACTTCTATTTGTCTTCTTCATTCTTCCCCTCTTCCCTTATGTCATGCCAACAACGTGGCCTTCAATATTGTTAAATTCGGTTTTCTTTATATTAAAATATTATTTTTGGGATCACATGTACTTTTAAGCGTTAATGAGCTTAGGTCATTTTTAATGTAAAATGTTTTCCTTTTTCAAAAACGAAACTCAAACTAATTCAGGAGTCTAAACACACTTTTAACGCCTTTCTTTTCTCTATGAGGCATGCGATTTAGTGATCCCTAATTCTCGAATTTTAATGAATCTATACAGTTTTTCTAACAAAATATCGAAATTATTTTAGTATTCCGATTTATTATTTGGATCTTCTGAATTTTCAATGTGCCAATTATAAATCCAAAGCCAATAAAAAATAAAACCAAGCCCATAAATTAGCGCGACAAACCATATGCATAAGAAATCCTAAAACGGAGGGCTTCAAGTATTTCGCCACACCATCCGTGGAAGCAAGCACCCTTTGGGCAGTCCCGAATGCATAGTTGACAAAAACATCTGCAAGAGAAGCAAGGCTTCTTGGCGAATTCCGGATCATTCTTGTGATCTTCCTTGTAGAACCTAAGTTTTCAAGAAGGAGAACTCCTCCCTCGAGGGCCTCAGCAACAAGTTTCTCAACTTCTTAACCTACGGAAAAAGTGATGAGAGGGAAAGGGTTAGGGGTCAGCCGGGGACGTAGGGATAAGGGGTCGTGAGCAGGGATAAGGCTGACATCAACACCAAGGAGTTGGGAAAACCGGGGCACAAGGGGCTTTAGGCTGTACTTCGGGGTGACACCCTTAGGACGGCACTAAATTTAAGGAAACATCGAAGGGGTAAGACACAAGGCCGAAAAAGAAAGGAAAAAAAAGGACAAGAGAGAAAGGGGGGAAAGACCAAGTGGGATGAGAGGATGACAATGGAGCCGTGAGAGATGAGGTATTTGATGGTAGGGACAGCGGCCTTGATCCTGGTATCATCGGTGATGTTGAGGCTGTCATCGAGGGGGACGTTCAGATCTACCCTAACAAACACCGTCTTCCCCTTCAAGTCTTCCTCCTCGAGTGCGCCCACATTCTTCTTAGTCGCCACTGTTTTTCCAGCAGCCAAGAAAGAAAACTCTAACCTTGATTTGAAATGGATAAGATCAAATTACACCCCGAGGCCAACCGCTATCACGACGCCAGAGTAATCAAACCCGGGAATAGAGGGGAGGGAGCTAGATCAAACTAGAGCGGAGGTGTGGCAGAAATAGAGCAGTCGAGGTCGGAGCTGAGCTATCGCCATCGGGGAGAGGAGGATGGATCGGAGCACCGTCGGGTTGGGGAAGACTTGAGAGGAGGAGTGGTACCCTAACCCTAGGCCGTCTTGACAATTTTTGTGGGCCGAAAAAAAGATGGCCATGGACCATGGGCCAAAAGCCCAAATGTAAAATGGGCCCAATAATATGTTTGGAATATCGAATTAATTATCCTAAAATACTGAAACCGAACAAAAAATCGAACTTTCTCTTAAACATAAAGCCAAACCAAATACCAAATTCAAAATACGGAAATGCCAAAACCGCCTCACGATACGATAGCAACAAGCCCCCAACTTTCGGGCTGCAGTTCGTCGACGGGGAGGAGGAGAGCAACGACGGGGTCGGGCCCCCATCCTCTCTGGGCCAGATGTTCTCGCAGATGCTAACGTGCAAGACTTTTCCACTCGTGGCCGCGCGGGAGCCAGCCCCTCCTCCTTCCTTGGGGAGGGTCAAGTGCAATGGCGACTACAATTACAATAACTGCGGTCCGACCTTACTAGGGAGCACCGTGATGGTCGACTGCGGCATGGCTGGGATGATGCAGATCTCGTCTCCGAGGAATCCAGGCATGAAGATAAGGTAAATACTAAAATAATACCCTCCTTGCATCATCACCTCGAAATAAATTAAAACCTTAATCAAAATAGGGGCAAAAATTTAGAAAATTTGTAGGAGAGTTTTATATAGTTGTACTGATGCCTAGTTCTGGTGTTTCCTAGGAGTTCGCCATGGCGCAGATCTGAGAAATAGTTTCTTTGAGCTCTTAGTTTCTTTGTTCACATGTGTCAAAATATTGATCAAGATTAGATATAAATAATATGTTGAAATAAATTTGGAACTTCTGTTACATCTTTTTATCCTCTTGCCAGAGTTTTGCATATTCCAAATTGAGTCACCTTTTCCTGGTACCCTTCAGATCTGAACTGAAAATTTCAATTATATAAGATAATTGGTAATTGCTCCAAATTGGAAATTAAAATCTTTGCTCAAATCCCAGAAAAAAAATGACCGATAAGATTATTTTCTTTCATTTGAAAATTGGGTTTCAAATTGGATAATAGAGAAAAGGATTATGAGTTTTGGTATATTTTACGATTAGGAAGAGCCAGGCAAAGAAGGTGGTGTGCATACCAGCAGTGGTGAAGTTGTTTCCACTGATCTTTGGGCATGGAGGAAGTATGGCCAAAAGCCCATCAAAGGCTCCCCTTATCCCATGTATTAATATTTGTCACGTAGTTAGAGTATTATAAACATGTTTTTATTTGTATTTGTTTTTAATTTGGTGGAGAATTTCTTTAGGGAATACTACAGGTGCAGTAGCTCGAAAGGGTGCTCGGCAAGGAAACAAGTCGAGCGGAGCAGGACGGATCCAAGCATCCTTGGCCGACCCAATGGAACTCTCTAGCCGGATCAACTCGATCGACCTCTAAGGGCGAGTCAATTTCCAAGAGTCATGTGAATAGTAATAATCCCCATCTGCCGAATCCCGGGGCCTTGAAGGAGGAGGAGCAAACAGGGAATTCTAGCAACGACGACTTGTCTTCCGCTGCGGTGGTAGCGGGCGAATTGTCGGGGACCGCGATATCTGTAAAGGAAGAGTATATGCGTGCCCTCCGACCTATCACGCGCGTGGCGGTTCGGACCATGGTAGTCAAAATCGAGATTCTACGCGAGATCGAAAGGGAGTTGCGAAATCGTAACTCGTAGGATCGTAAGTAAAATAGGAAGAGTTTACAAAATTATAATTCGAACAACATATAAACACGTATTGTTATAATTTTTCTAAATCAATGACGGGAAAGTGCCAGGATCAGGAAAGGTCATCCCTGTTAAGCAAGCAATAGTCAAAATTCATAGATTCTATCAATAGAACCGCATATTGACCATGTCACATAGCTACAAGGGTAGATGAATTCATTCCGCAGGACAACATCAAGAAAATGAACAATGGGAACTCTGGCTTTTAGCAATCCGTATGACTTCGACAAATGTGGTCAACTGAGAAGGGGGCAAGCCGATCTTGTAGGATTAAAAATCCTAAAAAGACCAAATTCCCAAATCGGGTTAAAATTAGGGTTCCTCCTTTGGAAGACTTCTAATGAAGATCCTAACTGAAATCGAAAATAGAAAATCGGGGAATGAAAAACATACTAGAAAGGGCTACGGATCTTCGAGCGAGCAAGTGAGGGAGGGAGAGAGAGAGGGAGAATGAGCCGATGATTTAGGAAATTTTCGACTAGTGATTTATGGAAATAATTTTTTATTTTCTTTCAATAAATCTCGGACATCGATTTTATAATAACTAAATTCTGGTCATAGGATGATGGGCTGAATTTGGTGGCTACGATCCCATTACGATTTTAACTACGATTTCGCTCCCACGATCCTACATCCGATCTTATGATCCCACTACGATTTTACCTAACAGCGTTTTTATGTGCGATTTAACTCGTGATGTCCCCAAAAATCGTAAACTCGTACGATTTTACGAGTATAATCGCGATTTTGACTACCCGAGGTTCGGACGACCCGAGGATCCGGACCCGCTCCCCCAAGGTCCAATTCGGTTGGTGTCACGACTCGATCGCCGGACGCTGCGGAAGGGAACCGGGTTGGACACTCCCTTGGTTCCTGACTGGGCCTGCGGGGCGTTTCGCCCTCCTTAGAGGTGATAGGCGAAAGGCTGTGTTAAGGCCTCATTTGGGAGCTTTTGGGAGGACTAACGGAGCGGATCATGTCGCCGTTACCCATCCAAAATGGCTCCGTTAAAAAAATATTGTTGTTAACCTAGGTAAACTATACGGAGTCGCCACCTACTTAAGTTTAAAAACTGGTCTAAGTTGGAAAAACCAGAGTGAGCTTGGGGTTTCCTATTTACTAACTCTTACATTAACATGTGAAAAAGGATGTGGCGTTTGCTCCAAAAGATATGATTTTGCTTAACGAGCGTTGGACCGGATCCGGGAGTCAAGCCGGACTCGTATCGACGTTTTACGGGTGTTGAACCCAAATTTAGGATTGTTTGATTTAAGGAATACCACATGACATAAATCCTAAGAGCCTAAAAGCACGCGAGCAAACACAACCAATTATCGAGATCAAAGGGACAGGGAAGGGTCGGTGACTGCGGGCCTATGCACTAGGGCCAGCAGCCTGTTACAAGTGAGCTTAAAAGAAATTATACGGATAGCCCGCACATCCCCTTTATACATTTGATGAAGGTTGGGGCCCTTTTAAATCTTTGGACCGCCGGTTTTTTTAAGGCCGCGGTAGATCCAACCAAACGCGGTTTGTTAGACGCGCCTTCGAGAAATCTTCGTCTTCGAGATTGTAGAAACCTCGAGAGAGTCCTCGTCATCACATGTGTAGTGTCCATGCAAAGAAGATATAAACACGATTAGTTAATGCCCAACTCAAAATCAAAGAATTGAATCACACTTAAAGAAATAACTGTAAGTCATTGCTAATTCAAAAGGATAAAGATCCAACGGCACATTAAATAAATAAGTCAATGACAAACATGTTTGTCAAATATTAACCAAATCTAATGGTGGTATTACAAGTTACGCAAGAATGAAATTGGACATATATGTAGAAAAGAAACATAATGCATGCTGGTATGAAAAGAAGACAAAACTTAGAATTGTCCAATTTAAGCGAAATCAAAGTTACGAATCCATATCTTAAGGGAAAACTTTCTTGTCAAATTTCATTCGCATCCAACGGTGAAATATCCGAATATCAAAGAAAAAGTGTGGCTGTCTATGAAAACTGGACAGCTTATGTACAGATAAAGAAAATTTCATAACTTCACATTCGTCAATCGAAAAATTATGAAATTTTACTAGAAGCTTGATACTCAACGAATATTTAGCATGCAAAATCTTAAGAAAAATGGACATGTAATCTATTGTCAGCATCACAAAGAATTGGGATCTTCGAACAGAACATGTTTCAATCGACCAGAATTGAAATCAAGTTTGACCACGATTGACCATAGGGTAAACTTGCTCAAAATAAAAAATGTAAACATAAAAGTTGTAGTAGATTAAGAAATCTAACTCCACATTTTAATTTCAATCCATTCAGAACTCAAATGAGTAAGTGGTGCTATCGGGTGCACAAGTCACCCATGATGCCGCAAAGGAGCAGAAGATGACAGGGGAATTGGTCTTTCCTAAATTTTTGGACTAACCAGATGAACCCAAAAGCCAAAACTCAAAGAACAAAATTTGTAGAAGGCTTAAATGCTTTTCAAATGCACCAATTTCATAAAATTCAGGGGTGTGGTGAAAGAAATATGAATTTTCCAGTGTGACAGTATGGATCTGTCATAAGATGCAGTAACATCTCTGACCTATCTGCACTCGACTGGTAATTGGACCAGGATATGTAGGCTTAATGAAAAAGTGCTGACACAAAATTTTTAGAGAACTCAAAAAGGTATCTGTTCCAACCAATTTCAAATCGAACGGAGCTTTGGTGTTCAAGTTGTGTCCGAAAAACCGAGACAGCTATTCCACTCATACACAAAACCAAATTGCTTTTTCGAACAAACGAAACCCGACCAAGCAAGTATCAAATGAAGAAGCTTAAAACACAAAAGTTATAGCAGAGCCAAAAAAGAAATGACTCTAAGTGGTTTCAAACGAATCCGAGCTATATGGATTAAATGCTCGATAGAATGCTATTGCACGCTCCATGGATACGGGTTATTCCGGGAAGTAGTTGCTGGAAAGGGAAAGGGAACATGCTAAAGCTTCAACAGGGTTGTTGTCATTTCTTAGTTGTTGTCACTGTAGTCTGGAACATCGAGGAAGCGGGCTCGCGGCGGCTGGAAGTTTAGGGAGCTCCGTAGTAAACGCTGAAGATGGTCTTCCTTATCATTTTCAAGGTGAGTTGGGGTCAAACTAGCCGCGGATGTTGCTGCCTTCCGCTGTCGCGGCCATGTTTGAGCTGGATCGAACATTATTATTTTTATATTTTTAATTTCCCTCCCCCTCAAGGACCATCCTGATAAGGACGTGGGGTGAGAATTATTCCTTACCCAGGAGGTTGCCAAGTGACCTATTTTGGGAGGGTCGTACATCATCCCTATGAGTTGTCCTTTGAGCATGGGAGGGGAAATTCGTTGGAGGGTATAAGATTGAAAATTTGAAAATAAAATTCATAATTAAATATAAATAAAAATGAGGGATGGGCTTGAAGTGGGCTTCAGCCATTTTGTTAGTTTCAAAATGAAAGGTTGGACCTACCTATGGGCTTAAACTATGTTATTTTAAACTCGACCCATGTGGGGCTAAGAAATGGTAATTTATGGCCTATGTAATAATTTTGAGGTATTACAAAGAGAAGGACGAGGCTGAGGATAAGCAGTTTGATATGGAGGACATGCTCCATATCATGGAGCTCATATGGTATTACATGACACGACCGTCGTCTGGCCTCATCATGTACCGCTCTGCCGCCGGCCCATTGAATCACTTTTCTGGAGGGTTAGAACTGGATCATATATTAACATATAATTTAAGCAACGTCTTTTCACACTAACCAGGAGATTTAATCTTTTCCTTTTGTCCCATTTTAACCAGGAGTTGCGTGATAAGAAGAGAATTGGGAAGAAGGGTCGAGGATGACATCAAAGAATTTGGTTAAAAAAAATACTCTTTACATTAAATGATTAAAGAGGATGACATTGAACCTTCTAAATTAACAAAACATTAATCGGGTGTTTGGTTCGCAAAATCAGAGAGGATATGGAATGGCAGGAGAACTGAAATGGAGAAGGGAATTGTATTCCATGACCGAAATAAATTCTTTGGTTTGGTGGCTGTAGAAAGCTTACTGGTTTATATTATATAGTTTAACACGCCTCTCAATCTGAACCGAACTAGCATCGTTGTTTGCTTCGGGCCCTTGATTTAAGGCTAGGCAGTCCTTTTGGCCTTTTGCCATAATTTTTTAAGATTTTGCATGCGCGAGATTTGAACCGGGATCGCTCTAATGATACGTGGAACTTTATCGTTTGATCTATAAAATTAAGTTATTAGGTGATGCTTGATTTATATTATATAGTTTAACATTGGCTTTAATTCTTGTGAAACTAAATAATCATTCAATTCCATTCCTTCTTTCGCAAACCAATCGCAGATTAACCGTATATCCACATAGTAGTAAAGATAAATCCACTATTAGAATGTCTACGCACAAAATATGAACCCAAATTCACGAGCCTTCAAATACGCGAGAAGATGTTTCTTGTTGGTTACTAAAATAAAAAATAATGAGGATAATATATTTCGAGTTCCTTCATTGTCAGCGAGGAATTAATAAATACTTTTCGCAGTGCGATTTTACTCTGGAGGAATCGAATGATGCATTTATTATGTCTGTATTCAGCAAGAAATTAAAAATCGAATTAATGAATAAGTTATTTGAATTAGGTATAGGTATATTTTTTTATGGTTTTTTGTTGTGTTGGACCAGCGTAATAATGTGATTTAAATTTAGTGATTTAAAATTTGGTATGTTTCATAACCGGTGTTTTTTGTATTTAATTTTCATAAGTTGTGTCTTATCGTATTTTTTATATATTGAAATTATAAAACTATATTTAGTAATATAAATAATTATGTTTTTAAAAATGATTACTTACCCATACATTGTATCTCGTCACGATGCCTAACAGTAAACTTTTACCAATCATTTTACGGATTTGGCCCTGAAAGACTCCCCTTGTGAATAGTGTACGAGTTTTTTTATTTGTAGAAAATATTGCGACATTGCTTCATTTTAACGTTAGTCCGGTGAAAAATATGAAATAAAATAAATAGTTTGGAAATTTCGAAAATAATGCCCTAAAGTCTAACATTATAAATCTAGGTGGTTGTTGATCACATTCTCCACTTTATGAGATTGTTTGGACAGTTGTGAAGTTCTTTAAGGGAGAAACTGATTAAATATTTACTGAAAAATTTATTTTAATATATTTGAATCTTGAATATTTTTTTAATATAATATTTATATTCTCTATAGAGATTTTCTCAAGACACTCTTCACCTTTTCATAAAAGGATTATTATTGTTTAACCTAGGTAAACTGTTACGATGTCACCACCGAGTTAGTTTGAAAATAAGTTTGAGTCGACGATTCGGGGATTCATAATTACTAACTCTTACCTTCTAAGCATGCGAAACTGTGGCAATTATTCAAAAATTTTGATTTTGATTAACAAGCGTTGTACCAGATTTAGGCATGACCCCGGACTTATGTCAACGTGTCTCCTATTTATCTAGTGTCGTAATGTTAGTAGGTTGTTAGGTTTACCCAGCTTGATTTGGCATGTTCCATAAAAACTTTTGACTATATGTTCACATCTATAAATGTTTTTATTAAGAATAAATTTTAAATCTTCCTCCATTTTTCCACGACAAAATTATATAAAAGAATTATTATTCGTACATTGAAACATATATTTGTAAGTTGACTTTGATCGATATTAATGCTATTTACGATCGTTTGGTATGAGATATTAAGTACTAGTGTCCATTCTATTTGCTAGGCTATCTCAGACAACTTGGTTATTTTTGGACAATGTAAGGCGTGGATGGGAAGTAGGTCAGGCCATATCACCATGTTTTTCAAGTCCTATAAGAAGCCCCGCCACAGTTGGGATGCCGACAACCACCACCACGGCCCAAAGTTACCTTTACCTTCGCTGGACAACTGGTGACGATGTCCGCAGCGACTTTTGTCAACTCCTTCATCGCTGGAGCCAAACATGCCCCCGAGGAGCGTCTATCCTCTGATTATCATCCTTCCATATGGGGAGACCATTTCATCCATTATGCCACCGAGGATGATTTTGTAGGTTTCACATTGTGGAAACAAACCTGCATCAATAGCGGGAAGAAGCGAGACATAGAACAACTACAGATGTTAGCTTCTGTAGCACAGAACCTTCTTGTCATAACCCAATTTTTTCTATAAAAATCACAAAAACATACTAAAAAATTGAAAATTATCGAAAATCAATAAAAATCATCAAAAATCTTCTAAAATCAATAAAAATCATCTAAAATCACAAAAATCCACAAAATCAAGAAAAATCATAAAAAAGATTCGATAAAAATTATAAATAGCTAGACCAGACACTTAGAGACGAAGGCACGGAGAGAAGAAAGGAACGCTTGAAAGGAAAAAGGGCTTCGTCGTCAAAGTGGTTTCGGTTTGCTCCCAGCGACCGTGACTTCGGTTTGATTCCCCAGTCTAAGGCGATCAATTCCGGGTAAACTCCTTCCATCACTTCTATTTTTATTTTTGATGAATCGGTTTGCTTTTAATTTTCTTTCACGTCTAGGTAGTGAACGTGGGATCACAGTTCGGCACCATCCCTAACTCAAAGCATCCCAGAATCTCATCCCACCGTCGGGGACGATCATTGCAGCCTCAAGAAGATGCCACTTTACGACATCGCAAATATGCTGAACAGATGAAATCCTTCACGGCGAAACACAACCATAAAAAGAAAAGACAGTGGTATTCATCAACGGGGATGCGGTTACGGCGTATTACTTCAGAATGCATCATGACGGGCACTTGAGAGCATGTGGGTACGATGCTTTAGGTGGATCCTGGAAGATGGGCGATATGCTACCAGTGCAGACATGCCAATATCCCACAGTCTGCGGCCGTTATGGAATATGCTCAGATGGTCAATGCTTTTGTCCTCCGCCAAGAGATGGCCTGACTTACTTCAGCCCTGTAAACAGTCAGCAGCCAGAGTTAGGATGTTCCCCGGTTATTCCTTTGACCTGTGAAGACTTGAAAGGCGGGACCTGAATAATTCGCTTGGAGAGTGCTTCTTACCATCTGAGTTGTTTTCCCTGATCAACGCGAAAGAAATAAAATGCCCAGCAGAAAAACGAAAAAAAAAGCCTTGCTGCAGAAAACCAAACGAGCCAGCCTTGGAGTTGTCATCACTTTTGTGCTCCTTATCTCCACTGCTCCGCTTTCCGCATGGAGAAACATGCGCTCAAATGAAGAGACAGAAGAAGCACAAGGTTATCAAACAAGTGTTGAATACACATCCCCGAGGCCACTGCTATTACCGTCAGAGAGATGGTGGGCGGCATCTCAAGCTACAAACGCCGCACGCAGCTCATCTAGGTCGATTGCGAAAGGTAATCCAAACACTGGCTTGTTACTCGGGGATAGTTCGAGGCCTATGTCTTCAAGTTCGACCAAACAGTAATTCTAGGTCGCCCTAAGGGAAGTCGACATGCGGCTGGCTTCCTGTTATCTGAAACTTCACGCCGCCGCCGCCGCCGCCGCTTGCTTCGGAAGAAGTAGATTTGACGGTGAAAATGAGGGGAAGGAGCTACACCCCGTCTCCCCTGAGGGACTGCCGGCAGAAGATAACTCACATGGATATAAAACCACAGAACATCCTCCTTGACGAGAACTTCAATGCCAAGGTGGCTGACTTTGGGTTGTCGAAGCTGATAGATCGCGACAAGAGCCACGTCGTGACGACCATGAGGGGTACACCGGGATATCTTGCCCATGAATGGCTGAGTGGCACCATCACAGAGAAGGTCGACGTGTACAGCTTCGGAGTTTCGTAGATCCTGGAGCTCAGTTGTTCCCCCACCGCTCATTCTCTGAGGAGGCGGCTATACTCGATGCTTACTTTGGCAAGCTGGGCTCTGGAAGCAAGGTTTATCTGATGGGAGGAAATTTCGGAAATTCCCAGAGATGGCATATTCTGCTTGCGCCAAGGAAGCGATTGATACTGATTCGGTTCTCACTCTCGAAATATGCATGACTGGGCTCGATCCAAAGAGGACATCCGTGTTCTTCAAGAAGAACTCTCCTCGCCGTCGTCCCCCACAAGCAGCGTCAGAATCAAGCTCGGCGTCACCCAGTCCAGTAGCGGCGAACCCACGCGGCGACCCACCTTTGCCAACAAGCTGCTCAAGGATGGTCGCTACACTTCTGTTTCCTCGGACCTGGGCAACCTGCACTCGACGTTCCCAGCAGCCACCGTCAACGATTCATAGCCCTGCGCCTCTCTCCTGCCTCCTCCAAACATCGATGACGTCATACCAGTACTTCTCCGACGGCGACGAGGAAGAAGATGACGACGACAACTCCACCGTTTCCTTCGATGAGGACATGAATGCCCCATGCCGCGCCTGCCTTCCGCCTGGCACCAAATTGCCTTCGCCAAGCTCGTCCATGCCGCCTTCGCCTGACTCCACATCGCCCTCGCCGTCCAGATCCGGCCATAGTGGCCAAGAATCCGACGCTCAGCCCCCGGCCTCTCGTCCCAGCGTCTCGGATTCGCAACCTCGAACCCCAACGTACTACATCAGTCGCCCGGCTCCCCTGTCCTCAAGGCCTGGTTCTGACTCCCTGTTCTCGAAGGAAGCTTCACCTCCCGTATTGAAACCCGACCGTATTGAAACCCGACGGTAACGCTTACTTTTCCATCAATTCTTGTGGTGAAGTTGTATCCAATATCTTGTTCTGAAAGGTGGTGGAAGAACCTGGACATTTCTAGACAACTGCCTTGGGCAAGAGATCGGGTTGCAGAGTGCTACTTCTGGGCATTGGGTTTATACTTCGAGCCAGAGTTTGCGCTCGCTAGAAGTGTGCAGGCTAAAATCCTTGCGGTGACTACAGTCATCGATGACATTTACGATGATTATGGTACGATGGAAGAACTTAAGATGTTTAATCAAGCTGTAGAAAGGTATAAACCAATCTAACGCCACGTTATTTCCGAAACATCAACGTTAAGTGTGATTTTCATAGGGCAATTCACATCTCCACAATCATGTGTTTCAGATGGGATCGCGTTGCCGCAAAAGATTTGCCAGAATATCTGTAATGGTTCTACAACATATTTCTGGATCTGTATGATGAGATTTATGAAGAGACTGCTAATAGGGGGGGACAAACTTATTGTCACGACTATGCAGTACTAGGAGTGAGTACCTCATTTTCGACCCTACGTATAATGCCTTTCGAAATGTGCCTAAAACGGTCTTTCACGGACATGTTGTTTGTTAGATGAAAGAATTGGTGAGTGCATACCACGAGGAGGCGAGATTGTACTACCATGGTCGTGTTCCGCTGCTGGAGGAGTACTTGCGCGTCACATTGCTTACATCAGGAAATCAAATGCTGATGTTCATGTCCTTCGTCGGAATGGGAGATGTTGCATCTGAAGAGGCTTTTAAATGGATTGCTGAGCGCCCTAAGATTTTGAGGGCATTGGAGATTGTTGGTCGGATAATGGATGACATAACCGGCCACAAGGTTAGGGTACCATCCTTACTCTCCTGGGTTCGGACGAAACGATCGGGATCGTCTAGATTTCTGTTCGACTGTGTTTCTCATGACAGCTCGAGAAGAAGAGAGGCCACTTCGTGTCTGCGGTCGAGTGTTACCTGAAAGAACACTTGGACGCAACGGAGGAGGAAGCCAAAGAGGTGCTTTACGCCAGAGTCATCGACGCGTGGAAGGACATAAACCAGGGGTGTCTCCGTCCAACTCGGATTGCCATGCCGCTTCTCGCTCTGATCCTGAACTCTGCAAGGGTGGTCCACGTGATGTACGAGGATCAAGATAACTACACCGATTCCAAGACCAACCTCAAGGACTATATAAGCAGCACGATTGCGGAGCCACTGACAATGTGACACGTGTACCCCCGGACGTCTCCCCGACGTTATTAATAAGGCGTGTTTGGTCCCGTCGCCCGACAAACGGGTGTGTTTTCCCTGTGACATGGTGCTAATTTCTCTTTAAAATTATCAATAAAAAAATTAAACAAACTTAGTAATCAAATCACCAATTATATTAAAAAACAAGTGGGTTTTACGAAATACTCATGGTTTTAATTTATTTTAGTAAATTCAATAACCAATTCAACAAATTTTGTATAACTTTAAATTAATTTCGTAATAAAAAATTCAGTTAAGAAAAAGTTTGGCATTATTTTGTATAATTATTATATTTTTATTACTTAAGTGTGAACTTAAGGAGTTGAATGCTAGTTTTTTTTTTTAAAATTCAATGATTCGACATTAAATTAAATTGAGTCTCTCTTTCATTTGAACCCCTTTATTTCGATTTTGCTTATCAAAACACATAAAAAGTAAGGATGTGCATGATTTATACGAAGTACAAACCAAACCATCCATGTGCATCTTCTCTCGACACGCGTGGGTCGACAAAATAAGGATCCGAAATCGCTCCCTCAATTTTATCTGGTCGGCTCTTCGGCTCAAATACCGAAGAGCTGCGGAAGAATTGAGGTTGATCCTCCATTTGTTCTTAAACGGGCTTTAATGTGTCCTTGCCCCCATCTTCTCTAATTCTTGTGAGTGAATAGAATGCGTGCAAATGGTGAAGCGTGATCCGATAAGGAAAGGGATGAGAATTTAACGACTCATGTAAGCAGTCATCCTTCATAGATGAATTCGATAAAAATATAATTCTCGTTTTACCTAGATAAGTTATATAGAGACGCTGCCAATTTTCGTGATATAGAGTTGCAAAAAACCTAATAGGGGTTGAGGATTCCTGCTTACTAGGTCTCGTTTGCGAAAAGCTCTCAAAATAATTTCTAGTCACGGGGACTGGACCCGAATGCTCATAAGAAACGATGGCATAATATCAAAAACGAATACCCATCATCTAGATCAAATCAAACGGGGAAGGGATTCCCATGAGCTTACGCACTTGGGCCCACGACCTATCACAAATGGATAAGAATAGTCAAAAAAGGGCCTACATTCCCTCGTATACTGGAGGGCCCGTCTAGAGGGTCCAATGTCATGCGGAAAATCGTATGTTGCATCCGCTCTAGTGAAGTATATAATCCAATTGACCTCCGCACGCCAAAGTCTTGAACATCATCTTCAAAGCTCCTCCCCTACTGTGTTGCAGTCGATCCTTGACGTCGAGTCGAGTTTATTAATTGTGCGGCGGTGATGACCACATGTACCAACAAGCACAAATACAAGGGAAGTGAAAGGCACAAGTGGGAAATACAAAAAGAATTGGGTTGTCGGCATAAAAGGCCTACAAATGTTCTTAATAAATGTAAATTTCGAATTTTCCTACATTTTTTTTACCGTAAAATTATATATAAGAATTGGTACTCGTTCAACAAAAATGGAGCGAATATTCATATTTCTGGATATGTGTTATAATATACATTATATTTAAACAAATTAAATCTTATCGTACTCTTTATTAGTAATTAAGGATGAGTTGAATCCGCTGCAATTCGTACATGGCTACAACAATACATTTTCTTAATTGATATTTGAAAACGTATCCCGTAATAGCTTTGTATTGCACATTATAACTCATGTGCAATACTTGATCAATGATCTTTGACCTAAATGAGTCAAAAGGGATGTCAATGAAGTAAAAAGAAAAAATTCACAAAACAACATAAGAACACATGTGAAGACCTCTGGCCTATCACGCGTGTGGCGGTTCGGACGAACCCGTGGATCCGGGCCTACTCCCCAAGGCACAATCCGTACGACGTCACGTCTCGAGCATTGGACGCTACGGGGGAATTGGGACATTTCGCCAACTGTCCTTAGTTTCCTAACGGCGACGGGCGAAATGCTGCGTAAGGCCTCAATTGGAAATTTTAGAGAAGGCTTAGGGAGCGGCTCGTATCGCCGTTACCCATCCAAAATGGCTCCGTAAAAAGTGTTGTTGTTGTTTAACGGAGTCGCCACCGACTTAATTTTTAAAAGTTTGATTTAAGTCGGAAAAATCAGAGTGAGTTCGGAGATTCCTAATTACTAACTCTTACATTCTAAGCATCCAAGTGACGATTGTCCAAAAATATTTGCTTTTGATTAACAGGTGTTGGACCCGATCCAAGAGTCAGGCTGAACTCGTATTGTCGTTTTACGAGCGTTGGACCCGAATTTAGGTTTGCTTGATTAAAAATCAACACACGACATAAATCTTAAAAGGGTAACGTATGCGAGCAAACACAACCAATTATCGAGATAAAAAGGAACAGGAAAGGGTGGTGACCATGGGTTTATATGCTTGGGCCTGCAATCCGTTACATGTGGATTTTACAATAATTCGGGGAGGCCTGCACCTCGTCTTTGTACCTTGATAAAGGTTAGGGCCGTTTTATCGTCTTGACATCACGGAAAGATCCACGCGGTTTGATACACGCGCCTTCGAGTAAATCTTCGAAAATTTGGCGTCGATCTTCCGAAGTTGCATGCTCCGTGTACATACGAAGATAAAATACAAGTGTGCTTAGAATTGATTAAACTAGAATAATTCGATTAAATTGGAAAAAGTAAGGCATGTCTTACAGTTCTGATCGGAGATGCTCAATTGACGTATATTGTCGAAAATATCCGTAAAGTTGTTTTTCATGGAAAACAAGGGATAACGGATATTAGTAATGCACATAGAGATGAAATACTAATACGTATAAATAAACAAGAATTCAAGCGGGCTTAAACGTAATAAAAAACATATTAAAATTCTAAAGGTGACCAAGAACCTAAAAGAAAATAGAAATATTCATATTAATTTTAAATAAGTTACCTGACAATTGTTAAAAATCAGAATTTAAACATAAACAATTATTGTTCAAACGAACTAATATGTGAAATCGGAGATTAGATTATATAACCGTTCAAATTAAATTCATTGAGTGAGAAGGAATTTTACCTTTATTATGGACGCATGACCTGGCTAAATGTCTTGAAGGGATACCCACGGCTGAGTATTGGAACATCGCATCACCCGAAGCCGCCGTTGATCGGGGGGGAAGGAAATCCAGATCGTTGAGGCGTTGCTGGAAAGGAAAGCTCCCGAGGCCGCCGAGATGTCGCCGCTGGAGATGAAGACTCCCGTGCCACCGAGACGTCGCTGGATAGGAAGATTCATCTCGGAACGTCAGATCTGCTAAGAACTCAAGGTCCCTCCCTGGGCCGTCGTGGTCGTAGCCGTCTGTTGACATGATAGACTATCTTGAGCCTACTCTCTGACAAAGCCCACAATAGGAGTAGATTGTGAGAAAAGACGCGGTGCACACACCAGGTCTATAGCCCTAATCTACAGAAACTACACGACAGATTAGTGACCCCAAGATTAGTGGAGTCTACGGCCCACGTCTGCACAGGTCAAACGTATCAAAGGTCGGATTATTAATAACGAAATCAGTGGAGTCTACAACCCACGTCCGCACGGGTTGCATGTCTTAAGGGACGGTTTATTAACTCTGAAATCACTGGAGTCTACAACCCACGTTCGCACGGGTGGCACGTCTTAGAGGACAGTTTGTTGACTTCGAGATCCACGGGGTTGTTTATATTAGAGGATCTTCATAGGTCGTAACAGACCGGGTATAAAAGGGATGAGATCTTTCTTGGAAAAATCACGATCAATTCAGCTAACAGAAGCTTAATTTGCTCGTCACCCCTACTAAGGATTCCCCGTCCTGGACGAAACTATTGAGGTTTCATTGGTTATTCACTTCCACCATCAGAGTGAGCAACCGTAGCTCAGCCAAACTCCGCCTTCACTTCCACCCTAAGAGTGAGCAACCGTAGCTCTGGTTGCCAAACTTCGCCTTCACTTCCATCATCAGAGTGAACAACCGTAGCTCTGGTAACAAATCCTCGCCAGCATTACACCAGTAGGACGAGCAACTGTAGTCCCATTATACAATGCCGCCTTCGACTCCGCCACCCGGGTGAGCAACCGTAGCCTTGGTATCCACATCCACCTCTACATTCGACCATACTTCGTTCACCAAGTCCAGCAACCAAGCTTCGCCATCTAGAGTCACTAGTCCATAGCGTTTTGTTATCAAGTCTACGACGTTATTGCCCGGATTCTCAAGTCCACACTGCCCAGCGCCAAGTTTACGACGTCCTCATCGTCCAGATTTGCAAGACTGCAGTGTTCAGCAGCAAGTCTACGAACTCGCCTCATTATTCCCTTAGTCTGCAGCGCCCAGTGGCAAGTCTACGACGTTGCACCGCCATCCTTATTTTATTTTTGTGGATGTAAGCATCTTTTACTTATTGTAAGACTTCGCATATTCAATTTAATCTATTTCATTTAATTACTGGCGACCACATCTAAAATCCTGTGAGTATTATTACCAAATATTTCCGACGTGATCGGTTTTCGATGCGAACACCGTCTCGATTTGCCGTGGGTTTGCCAGAGGATCTTCTGGCTCGCCGAGAGTGTGTGGTCGGCGAGCTGGGATCCGAGGACGTCGGGGAGGAGAGGGTCGTCGCTGTGGAATCTGAAGACGTCGCTACTGGAGGGGACGTTAGAGGGAACATGGATCTGCGGCCGCCGGGTCTGGGAGCCGGGGAGTAGCGTACGTTCGCCGCCGTTGGAGACCTGTCTCTTATACACATCTAGATGTGTATAAGAGACAGTCAAAGGGGTTTCACAGTGGTGATTGCCTTACCTTGGTCAGGAACCGGTGGAGAATGGGAATAGAAACGATGGTGGAGGCTGTCTCGGTGAGGCCAAAGAGAAGATGAAGATCGAAGGCTCAGTTTTCTGAATAGAAAGCTTTGGGAGGAGCTGATGGGAAGAAACTCCTGTGATCCAGAAAAGATCGAAGGAGATGAAGGAATATGGGGAAATGATCAGTGCCTGTCTCTTATACACATCTAGATGTGTATAAGAGACAGGTAGCGTACGTTCGCCGCCGTGGGAGACGTCGGGGAGGGCGCGGGTCGCCAAGGTCCTCCACGAAGCCTAGAGGCCTCATGAGGTGATTTTCCGCTACGCCTTGTTTTTTAAGGGATGGGTTGATACAAGTTGTTCCGCAAGAAGCCACCGGGGATGGAAAAGGGAGCACGCTGGAGTTTCAACAGGGCTGTCGCCGTTTCTTCATGTTTGTCGCGGCTGTTTGGAACGTCGAGGAACTGTCTCTTATACACATCTAGATGTGTATAAGAGACAGGCGAATGGGAATAGAAACGATGGTGGAGGCTGTCTCGGTGAGGCCAAAGAGAAGATGAAGATCGAAGGCTCAGTTTTCTGAATAGAAAGCTTTGGGAGGAGCTGATGGGAAGAAACTCCTGTGATCCAGAAAAGATCGAAGGAGATGAAGGAATATGGGGAAATGATCAATGCCTTCGAAAATCTCCACTTTCCCTTCCAAAGAAAAATCAAATCCAGAACCCCCCTTTACTGAAGAAGATTGTGTCGTTTTTTATCAAGCCTGTTTTCTCTCCAACTATCTGCTTTAATTTTGTTGGAATCCAACTGATTTGGTTAAAATCCCATTATTCTGGTTAGGGAAATTAAAGTGGAGGGTTGCTGTGAAGATCGCTGGGGGACATCGTCGGAGCAGATGATTTCTTGGCCAGGTAGGTTGGGGTGTGTGTCAGTGAAGCGGTCCTGAGTGTAGGATCGGACGAGATTAATATTTTATGGTTCATAACAAGTTTAATAATATTAGTCACGATACCGACGAGTTTTACAGTTTTACAATCTCATTTTACTTATGATCCTACGAGTTTACGATATCATCAACAAGCTTCTTCGAGGCTAGCTTGGGTCACAACGTGGCTGAAGGGGTTTCTCACTAACACGTTGTTTGTCAGATGAAAGATTTGGCTAATGCATACCACGAGGAGGCAAGATGGTACCACTAAGGTTACGTACCGCCGTCGGAGGAGTACTTACGGATCACGCTGATTTCATCCGTACATCAAATGCTGTTGTTTACGTCCTGCTTTAGTATGGGAGATGTATCCACCGAAAATGCTTTCAAATGGCTAGTGGAGCGCCGGAAGATTTTTGAGAGCATATGAGATCGTTAGTCGGCTCATGGATGATATAGTCGGCCATAAGGTAAGGAACATGTTGAACTGGTTTTGGTGGTGAGTCTTGACATTTTGCGAAATAGAAGTCAAACATTTACACAACGTAAGCTACTAATATTGAGAACTTTATGTATGAAATATTTTTGGGATTAAATTATTGTTTAGTATTATTTATTTACGAAATTCTAAAGAAATCGATCAAGATATTAATCTAATCGAAATCTTTAGTTTAGAAATTATATTTTCCATTGAAGGAAGTATATCACTTATTTATCGAAACGTTATGTAAGGTTGTCTCCAACCTTCAGTTGATCGATTGGCCACCAAGGAATCGTTATTTGGGACGATTATCCGCATCATTTGTCGGTTCGTTGAGTTAAATATCTTGGACACAATGATATTAAAATTGATACTTATGGAATTTAATCTTGAATTACTTCAATTCGCAGAAGGTTGTTGATAAGTTTCAGTCCAGAACCTGCATTATTCATGGGAACCTTATCAAATCGTAATATTATTAATATGATCTGATTACCCAACAAATATTTGTCTGAGTGATTCAATTTGTAAATATGGAATTGTAATATTGTTTAATTTCTTATTGTCTTTTGTGTACAAAAGGCTGATTTGTTAACTATCACCACATAGAACATTTTGTATAATTAGGGGAGCCATTCGGCCACATTTGTTTAAGGACGTGTATCATATTGTAACATATTGTAGATCAAATTAGACATGGAGCTGTGGTGAGGGCTTGTAAGAGTTCGTAATTTTGAGTATTGTTAGTCACACCAGAGGGACGTGAGGTGCAGAAGGTTGTAGCGTCGTTAATGTCTTATGAGAAAGTGACTCGAGGGCCACAAGATACTATTGGTTGGAGGCTGTAGGAGACGCCGATGGAGATATGCAAATGGATGCTTGCGTGGCCAGCATGAAGTGGGCCATAGAGAAGGGTAGATACCCTAGGAGCACATAAGGTGAGGGACTGACCCGCTTCTGTGGTGCATTCTGTGTGTCCAGGAACCTAGGAAAGAGGTTGTTATCTGCTTGCGAGGGGCTTACTGCTTGCTTGTGTAGGGCTTGAATGGGGTTTGCCACGTGGTCGCTTTCTCGAGGAGGTTGCACTAGTCGTGTGGAGCCGCCCGAGGTAAAATCTATTGTTGGACAAGGGTTGATGTCTGCTTGCGTTGGGTTTGCTACGTGCTCGCGTGGGGCAAGCCACGAAGTGGTTGCCCCGAGGGATTGTGCAATGGAAGTCGTAGTGAGGAATTGTGTAAAGAACACTGCCCGAAGGGAAAGTCCAAACACCATGTTAGACATGTTAAAGCGTGCACCGATCACCTTTGGTACAGAACCTTTTGGTTTGTGCTGAGAAACTCAGTTGCCTTTGGTACAGATCCCTCTGGTATGTGTTGTGCAACTCAGTCATATTTGATATAAAACCTTCTGGTTTGTGCCGTAAAAGGTTGAACACGTATCATCTTCTGTAATCGCTACTACATTACGCATGAGTGATAACCATCAAAACTCTGGGTGAAGAGTGGATGTAGACAAGTTGTCAAACCACTATAAAAACCTTGAGTTCATCAAACAAATCGCAATCACATTCTAACATTTTGTCTTATAGAAATCTACACAAAAGGTTCTATTTTACAGAAGTTTTCTTCCGCAGCGGTGTTTGTTGATAAGGGGTTAAAAATCATTAATTGTACCTTAACGCTAATTCATCCCCTTCAAGAACAAAATCCTCATCTTTACTCATTCTCTCGGGCTCTTTTGAAAGAATCGGGATCATCGATATTTCTAATCGATCTGGCTACTTTTTTTATAGTTTGAGCAGGGAGATGCCACATGGTGTCCGAGATTGAATGTTAAAGGAAAGAACATGGGGACATAACGGATGAGGAAGCCAAAGCGGTGCTTTGCACTAGAGTCACGTGGACGGATGTAATACCTCAAATTAACATGCGGGCCACAAACAATCACCTTAGCCCACAATAAACCCAACATTCATTTCTCTTAAAATGGCCAAAGTCCAAACGCAACTCAAATTTCAACATCTATGGGCAAAGCCCGAATACAACCCAAGACACACACCTCCTACCCAGGGTCGGGGCCAATGCCCGCACCATTCACCCAACCTATCCCACTACAACAAGTGGCTGGTTTGGGTGAATAGTTTTATGTACCTCTACCCCCTGGTCCGCATCTTCCTCTCCTGGCACCAAATCAACAGCCTGCTTTCCAGCAAAATCCCCAGCAAATCCAACAGCAGCAGCCACTTCCTCAAATAGCTCCAATGCCGATGCTTCCTCAGAGCATGCCTCAATTACAACCACCATCTCATTTACCTTTGCTTTCCCATCCTCATCTATCACGTCCTCCACCCCGGATGTTTCTACACGTGATTGCTCCGGTCAATTCTCATGCAACATCTGTCAGATTTAACCTGAACATCAATTCCAAGAAAGAGGTGTATCTACCTTTAAAACAACGACCTTCCAGAAAACTTACATTCAAAACCAGAGGAGAACGCCAATGGGCAGAATACGAATCTCCCCTCCAAAACAGCTAGCGTTGGGGATAATGCCTCATCTTGGAAACGATGGTCAGCAAAGCTTTAATGAGGTTGGCAGTCAAGAACCCGCTTCTCTGCATGATACAAAGGATACAGCAAATCCAGCAGATACATTAGATATCACGAGTAACAATGAATTACCTGTGCATGGGGAAAAGGCATTGATAGATCAGCTGTAAACATGGTCACCTCCCTTCAGTGTCCTGGTGACAAAAATCAAAAGCTGTTCATTAATCTGGGCATAGTGAGAAGAAGTTGGTTTATGCCCAGGCCCATGTCAATCCATTTAGGCAGAAAGCCAGTTAATATAACCCAAAGCCCGAGGCAACCCCACAATAGGCTGATCAAGCCTAAACCCAATCCAAAGAAGAAGCCCAGTCCAACCCACAAAACCAAAAGGCCGAGCAAAAAGGCTGACCAAAACAAACTCACAAGCCCAAGCCCAAGACATCTCCTCTGATTCCCCGACAGGATCTCCCCACAAGGACGACCCCGACGCATTCATCCCCTCCTCTCTGACATTGCAGGCTGAAACAACCTCCCCTGAATCCTTGCCTCCGCCCCTGTCGCCAGGTGCAGAGAATCCCCTTGCACGTCCAAGGACGATACGTGTCCCCTAACGGCCTGGCTCCCCCTAAAAAAATTGGAGGCCATTCTTCTGAGAGAGGGAGAAAAGAAAAATTCTTCGGGGAGCATCTCTTCTTCTTTGAGTGGGGGTCTTCATTTTACCAGAGGGGGGATGACAAATCTTTTGGGTGGACCTTCCTAAAAAATCAGGGGGGCTCAGGGGGGGAAGACAATTCTTTGGGGTGGACCTTCCTAAAAATAAGGGGGGCTCAGGGGGGGAAAGAAATTTTCAAAAGGAACGCGACCAGAGAGGAGCAAAGGAAGAAGAACCGGAGAGGGGCTAACCTGAAGGTCTCCATTGGAGCCTTTAATTCGTCCTCAACCAAGGTGTACGCTCTCAGCAGCGGTAACAACCTCGACAGGTGCAACAGCGAACCAGCAGCGCATCCACAGCAGCGGCCCAGCAATGGCAACAAACTAACATCTTCCCCAGAGTTTCCAGACTATCGGTAGTGGAGAGTTCACCAACCTCTCGCTCACCCCCATCGCAGTCCAAAGAAACTGAAGCTTTCGCCGACAACCAGCTACAAAGACACACACACTCATAGCCTCCTGACAAGCCAGCGGCAACTCCAACTTCATCCGTCTCTGACGGCAAACTTCGACTTTCTCCTCAACTATCAAGCAACTCCCAGATTCTCATGCCAGATGACATCAGATCCGAACCTCCTAGAAGTTTCGTGACAGCAGCAAATGCCCCAAGAACGTGGGCGCCCACCGATGTCTCTCAGCCATCAACAACCAACAGCCCCAAGCCGCATCGGTCCTCTTGCAGCGACCCACCAGCATTAGGGCAGCCACTCCAGCAACTCCGGCGCGGCCTCCGGCGAACCCTCCCCCGGCGCATCCTAGCATCAGACGCGACAACAACAACAACGGATGGCTTTTCCAAGTGGCCTATAACCGGCCCCTGTCTCTCCCAGACCAGGATCCATGTCGTCTTCAGTCATCCCGACCTCCAGAAGCTTCGCAGCAGCAACAAATCTCCCCAAGGTGGCCTCTTTCCTCTACTCTCAGCTTTCAATAACTTGAACTTCTATTTCTTTTACGGCCTCGCCTTCCTCCAGAACGTGGGCAGCTCCCCGACGCCTCCCGACGGTCTCCATCCCCTGAATCTAGCAGCCAGCAGCGTGACCCACCAGCATACAAAGGCAACCATCCCAGCGCCTCCTGGCGACCTCCACTTCCCCAGACCCAACGGTGACAGCCCGTCCCCGGCGCTCCTTCGACGGCATTCCAACAAGCTGTACCTGCCCGCCTTCAAATCAGATCCATCGGTGCATCCTCCAGACATCCCCAGACACCCACGACGGAACTCCCAGAGCCTCCCCGGCCTGACCCCCCTTTTCCGAGCCTCCACGAAACCGGCGGCAATCTCCCACAGTGGCCATCCACCCCTCCAAACGCTTCAAGCCTTCCCCTGGTATTCTCCTTCAGCAACAGCCCGTTCCCGGCTTCCTCCAAACCAGATCTCAACCGGATTTGGGCAAAGAAAGGGAACCCACGTCCCGGAGTCGTCCCCATTCCAGCAGCTCTACCGACAGCTACAACGAACCCAGACTTCCCGGTGCTCCAAGCCCAACAACGACGGCCAACTCCGCCTTCCGGCACTCCCCTTTTCAGCGCCAGCAGCCCCGCATCTCGATGGGCGCCTCCCAGAGCCCCAGCCAAGCTTGCACCAGCACCTCCTAGATCCGACCCCCCAAGACGGCCCTCCCTTGCCAGCTGACAGACCAGAAGAGTGGCCGACTTCCTCCAGCGACGGCTCGTCCCAGATCCAGCATAAACCAGCCCTCGGCGCTCCAGATCTGGTGACGCAACCTCACCTCCCTCCTCTGGTAAATCTCGGCGTCAATTTCAGGTCTGGGCTCCAAAGATGTCGCCCGCGTACCTCGACCAGCCGACCAGCACCACCGTTCTTCTCCCGGATGAGCCCCATCGTCAGAATCTTCCTTGAGCAGATGGATGCTCCCCTTTAGTGTGGCCTCTGGTTGCTGTCGCCAAGAGGGATTTTCAAGCCTTTGTCTCGGCTTCGTCTGGGTGGAGTTACAGGAGGAAATAGGTCAAGCTACAGAAGGGGAACACGTGACATCTGACAAAGGTAAAACTCTTTACTCTTTTAATATTATTTTTATTAAGCCTAAATAAATTTCTGTCTGATTTGCAAACTTTTTACCGTGGCTCATTTTTACACTTCCTAAAAATTATCATTGGATATTTAAATTCTCAACGATAGTTAGACCATTAATAGGCTTATATTATTGCATTCTTTATCTGTCAAAATTTTAAAATCTTCATAAGGTTAGTATAATTTTGTTCTCGTTTTCTTACATGAAACTAATATGTTATGAATATTACTAAAATCCATCTATATTCGTTTTACATGAAAAACACAATCGAAACTCGGACATTTCAAAGAATCGCGACCCTACTCAACCGATTCATACGGTAAGACATGTCTTACTAATTCAATTCGATTGAATTTTATTCAAATTTAATCGATACGACCTGGCATGGCATTATTTCTTCCTCTACTTTGCATCTAAACACCGAGGAATTACTATCAAGGAATGTCATCCTTCAACGACGCGGATGATCGACATCAACGGGCTCACAACGCCCCGTAAGTATCACTCTTATTTCATTGAGTCCTAATTATTTACTTCGATTTAAATTAGGACTTTCGGACCACTTCTTTGTTTTATTTTGCATGTACACTGAGCATGCAACTTCGGAAGATCAAATTCGAAATTTCGAAGACTAACTCGAAGGCGCGTGTATCAAACCGCGCGGATCCACCCCGGCCTAAAAACCGCGGGCTCGAAGACAAAGCAGCCCTAACCTTCAATCTAAGGTACAAAGGGGAGGTGCGGGCCTCCCCGAATTTCATTTTAAAAGGCCACTTGTAACGGATTGCGGGCCCAAGTGCATATGCCCGCAATAACCGCCCCTTCTCCGCCCTTTTGACCTAAATTATTGTCTGTGGTTGCGTGCGTGACTTAGGCTTTAGGTTTATACGTCGCATGTGCCTAGTTTTAATCAAACAAACCTAAATTCGGGTCCAACGCCCGTTAAAACGTCGATAAGAGTCCGGCCCACTCCCGGATCGGGCTCAACGCCCGTCAATCAAAAGTTAAACTTTTTTGGACAAATCGCCACCCTTTTCGCATGTGGTAGAATATTAAGGTTAGTAAATAGGAATCCCCGAACCCAGACTCTGATTTTTCCGACTTAAAGTCACATTTTTTTAAGTCGGTGGCGACTCCGAACAAAAAGTTTTCCAAAGCTAAACTAAATCCCACTACCCCTTTTTTTGGAGCCATTTGGGGTGAGGTGACGGCAACTCGAGCCGCTCCTTGGACCCTCCCCAAAATTCGCGAGCGAGGCCTTAACGCAGCCTTTCGCTCGCCACCTTCAGGTGGTTGGTGAAACGCCCCGCAGACCCGTTCGCGAATCAAGGGAAGGCCCAACCCTGGGGCCCCTTTCCGCAGCGTCCGGCGTTCGAGCCGTAACGCCGACCGGACTGGGCCTCGGGGGAGCGGGCCCGGATCCTCGGGTTGCCGGAACGACCGTCGCGCGCCGCTAGGCCGGAAGGGCGCGCTGCGTACAACGGACATAAACTAACTGATCTAGGTCGGCCAAGTTTGACGAAGGGGTAATTGAATAAATTTGGACGTCACTCTTATCACATAAATATAATTTCTTTTTTTTCTAATATCAGCATAGTATATAGAATAATAAATAAATAAAAATCGGTCCCAATCGCAAAGTGCATCAGCGGAAATTACGCTGAGGTCACTTGCCATTATTATTATTACCAATCAACAGGCCAAGAGAAGAAGAAATAATACATAATTTTAGCCACCTAATTAATTTTAGCATATCTTTATTTTTACTGATTTATTGGCTCGACGATTCCGTTATGATATTCCTTAAAAAATTTTAAATTAATTATGGGAATTTCGGGTGTCACAGAAAATAGATTATTAGTTTTGGACCTACTAACAGATCTCTGATTATTATTATTATTGTTATTATTATACCTAATCTTAGATAGAAACCTGATTATTTTTTAAACCATTAAACTTGGATCATAATAAACTCGAGAAGCTAGGGGTTTCGAAATAATAAGTGTAAAAAATTACTAATAAAGAATGACTCAAACAATTTGTCCATTTTTAATTGATGAATATAAACAAATCTGGTCTTTTCTAGGATCCTTTTGGTGACGTTCGTTTTGATATATTTTTTTAATAAATGCAAATCCATTTAAAAATAAAAGTCTAAATTACGTACTACCATACATTTTATGTACTTTTTAGTAAATTATATAATATTTTTCAATAAATAAAATAAAAAATGCTCGTAGTTACAATTTATTATATTATTATTATTATTATTATTATTATTATTATTATTATTTATGATGCGAATATCGGCATATGCTTAACGATACCTGGGTATCGTTCGGGACATATGCTTAACGAGATTCGAGTCGAGTCAAGTCGGATTATTAAGGACACCATTTATTTCTTGAGAGAGAGGAAAAAGATGAGTGTGTACCTATATGTTAAGGTCGTGACTTGTACCTTAATATTAGTGTGAAATAAAATGCTCGTGCGTTCTCGAAATGTCGAGGCAGGTGACATGGCACGTCCTCGATGAGGATTGTAACTACCTACGGTTAGTTCGGTAAAATATTTGTTAAATAAGGTTTGAGTGAATTACCAAAATTACTTGGGTATCGTTCCTACCTCGTTATTCGAAACGGCGACTTGGGCAGAGTTGCCGTTCCAGACATAGATCTTGAGTGATTTGGAAAATTTTTTTACTTTTTGGGTGTTGAGGCAAAGTGGCCTTAAGAAATACCGTCTTTTACTAAACGACACTTTTTGAAACCATAGCGACTGTGCCCATGTTAACGATCAGACTTTACAAATTCAAAGTTACCGTTTGGAACAATGACTTAGGAACGAAATTCATGTAATTTTATAAACTCGAACCATATTTCACAAATTATCTATCCGGACTTTGTTCTAGAGGAGATCGATCATCTACAATGTCGTGGCAATTATTATTCCAATGTCTCCATCACCAAAAGAAATATACTCAAATATTCCATCAAATGCTTGATCAGACAAACCTTTTGGATAAGGATTTTGGCATCGTGTTGTTATTCATAAGAACTCTCAGTTTGGGATGTTTAGGGAAAAAAAAGCTAATTATTGTAAAAATATTTCCATAAGACAGTTTATGTATATAGAAAAACCATTCAATAATTCGCCTCATCTTGATAAAATAATTCCTTTCGTCATTACTATTTCTAATATGTCAATATTGGGAAAGACTAAAATCTCAAGAGCACATTAATCCCCCATATCCTAGAGTTTTACAACATTTTTTTGTTTCTTTCTTTCAATATTTTCACCCTAAAAAATTGTACCAGTCTTTTTATGCATTTACAAAGCTGAATAAACTAGGTGGGAATTTTAAGGAATTGCGTCTAGCTGCCTCGAGGATACATCATCCTCGATGTTTTACGAGTGCGTACTCCGGCACTCACTTCGCCGTTACATGAGGATGGGGAGATCGGATTACGGCCTCCGCGGGCGACCAAAAGGATTTGGGCTTCATTTTATTACCATAAATCCCAATTTTATTGACTTTAATTTTCGTACATGTCATGAGAAAAAGGAGCTTCCTCAAATTCTTAGCGACTAAAATGATGTAAGAGACTTTACAGATTCTTTTAATATGGACCTCACTCTTAATCACATGACTATAATTTCTCATTGCTATACCAGGATAATAAATTAAATAAAATCGGTCCAATTCACAAGGTGCATCAGCGGAAATGGCGCCTCGACACCATTTCCGCTGATATTTGTTTTACCGGCAAGAGGGGCAGGTGATGACGATCGGAGAGGGAGGCGTGGGTACCGAAAACTCTGAAAACTATGGCAGAGACAAATTTGTCAGTATCGTCCGGGAATCATACTTAACGAGATTCGAGTTGAATCAAATTATTAAGTATACAATTAACGTGACTTTGTGTTTCTTTCTTTTAATATTTTTGGAGTTGGATGGGAGTAGGTTAGGCCATATCACCATGTTTCCATTCCTATAAAAAGCCCGCCGCAGTTGGGATGCCGACCGCCACCACCACTCAAAGTTACCTTTACCTTCGCTAGACAACAGGCGACGATGTCTGCACCGACTCCTGTCAACTCCTCCATCCCTGGAGCAAAACATGCAGCGGAGGAGCGTCTATACTCCAATTTTCATCCTTCAGTATGGGGCGATCATTTCATCCGTTATGCCCCTGATGATGATTCCTCGGTCCGTGTCGTAATGAAAAATCGTGATATTTCTTCGTTGGATTGTAACAAGGTTTCTCTAGTTGATGGGTTGCTCGCATCCCTGTAGGACTTCCGCTCCTTGGAGGAGGAACATCGGCACAAGATCGAGGGACTTGTAGCCGAGGTTGAAGCCATGCTGTCGGCCAAGGTGGACGAAGGCAGCCTCTTGGAGGAGCTGAACTTCATGGATCAGTTGCAGCGTTTGGGCATCGCCTACCTTTTTGAAGCTGCCATATCAGAGCACTTGGACAGAATGTATGAGAACAGCCAAGATTGCTTCGGCATGTGCAGTGACAACCTTCATGCAACCTCTCTTCTCTTTCGGTTACTCCGGCAACAGGGTTATCCAATATCCTGTGGTATGAACTTCTTCATTTAAGATTTTTGTCTTGATCAAATTTCCGAGAAAGAATGTTCCATTGATGTCTTCAGTCTGCAGAGGTGTTCACCAAGTTCAAGACAAGCGAGGGGTTTTGCCAGTCGTTGCATTTGGACCTTCGAGGATTGTTAAGTCTCTACGAAGCTAGCCATTTAAGGATCCACGGAGAAGATATCCTAGAGGAGGCAAACACCTTCACCACTGCTCGTTTCCATTCAATCCTTGAAATTAAGTCATGCCCTGGGGATGATCTTCTAAAAAAGCAGGCCCACCACGCGCTGAGGATACCGATACAAAAGGGAATCCCACGGCTCGAGGCGCGGCTGTACATCCCTATCTACAGGGAAAATCCGTCACGAGACAACACCCTCTACTCCTTGGCGGTACTTGATTTTAACTCCCTACAGGAACAACATCGGCAGGAGCTCGGGATCATCTCGAGGTACTGTTCTGCGGATTGAACTCATTTTTCCATCAATACTTGTGGAGAACTGGTAATGAATATCTGGTTATGAAAGGTGGTGGAAGAACCTTGACATTTCTAGAAAGCTGCCTTGGGCGAGAGATCGGGTTGCAGAGGGTTACTTCTGGACATTGGGGGTATACTTCGAGCCGGAGTTTGTGCTTGCTAGAAGAATGCTCACTAAAGTCATCATGATTACTACGGTCATCGATGACATTTACGATGATTATGGTACGATGGAAGAACTAAAGATGTTTGATCAAGCCGTACAAAGGTACAAACCGATCGAACGCCACTTTATTGCAGTAACATCAACATTAAGTGTGATTTTCAGAGGTTAATTTGCATTCCCGCAAACATATGTTTAAGATGGGATCGCGATGCGGCAAAAGAATTGCCAGACTACCTGAAATGGTTCTACAACGTATTTCTGGATGTGTATGATGAGATTCATGAAGCGACTGCTAACATGCATGGACAAACGTATCGTCACGACTATGCAGTACTAGGAGTAAGTACCTCATTTTCGCAACACGTATTAATGTCTTACCATATGTGCCTTAGATGGTCTCCCATGCACACGCTGTTTGTTAGATGAAAGAGTTGGTGAGGGCATACCATGAGGAGGCGAGATTGTACTACCATGGCCGTGTTCCGCCGCTGGAGGAGTACTTGCACGTCACATTGATTTCATCCGGAAAACAAATGCTGGTGCCCACGTCCTTCATTGGAATGGGTGATGTTGCAACTGAAGACGCTTTCAAATGGATGGCTGAGCGCCCTAAGCTTTTGAGGGCATTGGAGATCGTTTGTCGGATAATGGATGATATAACCGGCCATAAGGTAAGGGTACCGACCTCATCCTTACTCATTATCCAGGGTTTACACGGAAGAATCGGGATCATCTAGATTTCTGTTCGACTGTGTTTCTCATGACAGCTCGAGAAGAAGAGAGGCCACTTCGTGTCTGCGGTCGAGTGTTACCTGAAAGAACACTTGGACGCAACGGAGGAGGAAGCCAAAGAGGTGCTTTACACCAAAGTCATCGACGCGTGGAAGGACATAAACGAGGGGTGTCTCCATCCAACCCGGATCGCCATGCCGCTTCTCACTCTTATCCTGAACTTTACGAGGGTGCTCCACTTGATGTACGAGGACCAAGATAATTACACCAATTCCAAGACCAACCTCAAGGAGTACATACGTTGCCTGATCGCCGAGCCACTGACAATGTGACGTGTGTTTCTTCCCTGCCTGGCCCCGACGTCCACGTGAAATATTATTAAATAAGGTGTGATTGATGGTGTTACCCGTGTTGGACTTGTTTGGAAAGCAGTGTTTTGCTGTATCATAGGAAGGGTTTTACGAAAATGCTACGACACAGTGAAATATTTCTGTAAATAAGGAACAAGAAATTTGGAGATGATATTTTGGCTATCTGATGAGCCTTGTTCTTTTCTTACTATCAGAATACCTTCTTGCTCTTTCTCTTACACGCCTACAGCATTTGGAGATTGCTTCTCTTTTTATAGAGTCCTAGGAAAGATATACATAAAGCATTTAATGATGAGCCTTGACCTTCTATGTAACAGAAGTCAAACATCTACTGTATAGAAACTTCTCATGTTGAGGACTTGTTGTAAGAAATATTTTTATAATTAAATGATTGTTTAATTACGAAATAAAAATGATTTAGTCAAGATATTAGTATGATCGAATTAAACAGATTGTCATAACCCAATTTTTTTTATTCTACAAAAATCACAAAAAACATTAAAAGAATTGAAAATCTTCAAAAAACACTAAAAAATTGTAAATCTTTCGAAAATCAGTAAACATCACCGAAAATCAATGAAAATAATAAAAAATCATCAAAGATCAACAAAAATCCACAAAAATCAAGAAAAATCTTAAGAAAGGATTCGATAAAAAATAATAAATAGATACGAAGGGGACACTAAAAAAAGGGAACGCTGGAAAGAAAATCAAGACTTCGGCGTCACCAAGTCTCAGGTTGCTCCTCACGTTGGTTTCGATATGCTTCCCCAGTCTAAGGCGGTCAATTCCCGGTAAACTCCTTCCATCGCTTCTATTTTTATCTTCGATGAATCAGTTTGCTTTTAATTTTCTTTCATGTCTAGGCTTGTCGCCAAAAGATCCACGGCCTTAACGTCTGCGGGAATTCCTTACCGCCACAGTCGCATATACAAACACCGGCAATAGCAAAGACAGTGGTAGGGGATTATTAATTCCTACAGACAATCAAACCGAGGATGGATATTCGAGAAACCGATTTCGGCCTGCTTAGGACTAGAAGAAAGAACGCTCCTCCATTCATTTTCTCACAAGGATGCTATCTGGTCTGAAACACGTCAACGGAGGGCTTTCCCTCTTCGGTTTCTCCTATCACCGCCCTGAACCAGTTCAGCCACAGCGATACTTCCAGACTCACATCACAGCAATCACTCCTCCGATATGCCGATGAGCTCCATCTGAGTTGGAATATGCCAACGGAAGGCAATCCCTTCCTGGAGCGGTTATCCTCCAATCGCGTGGATTCGACAACGATCCCCGGGTAAATTCGTTCCATGTCCCTTTATAAATACGACAAAGACGCCCGATGTTGCTTTGTTTTTTCTCTTGTTTTGGCAGTGGAAGAAGAACGAGGAAGTCTAGTTGTATTCTTTTAGCATCTACTTCCAGCAGTTTGACCCGGTTGAAGGTGTTGGAAAATTCCTCGGATGGCTTCCACTTGGTTAATATGGATCTCCTCTTGCACGGACCCGGGGATCGCCCTCGCTGTCCAGATCCGGCCAGTGGCCAAAATCCGACGCTCACCCACCAGCCTCTCGTCCCAGCGTCTCAGATTCGCAACCTCAAACCCCAAAGCACCACATCAGTCGCCCGGCTCCCCTGTCCTCGAGGCCTGGTTCCGACTCCCTGTTCTCGAAGGAAGCTTCACCCCCGGTCTTGAAAACCTCGAAGGTAAAGGCTTTGCTATTTTTAACTTTTTTTTTACTTTGTTTATTTTAATTACAATTTACACTAGCGCGCTTGCAAAGATGGTTTTAAAAGAATTCATTTTTTTATACATTGGTCTTATTCCATTTTGTCCGCTCTCGTTTTTAGGATTTTTAATTTGCCACGTAACGTTAGCGTGGTATGGCACTAGAAATATTTTAATATTTTAAAATTCATTTTCTAAAAATTCTTTTAAATCCATTTAAACTTATTTCCTTTCAATTGTTTTACAATATACGTAATCGTTATTTATTGAAAGTTCATATTAATTAGTTATCTTTTGTCAAAATAACTCGTACGATAATTAATCCCATTTCAAAACCATTTTCGAACAGTTTATTTCGTTTATTCGATTTTACGCAGGCATCTCGGGGGCGTGCCTTATAGACAACCAACGCACGCACCCCATTCAACATATTCGGGATAACGAAGTATTCGAGGGATTATTTGGATTCTCGAAGATCAAGACCCTCTGAAGACGGCTCCGCACTCACCAACGTTACGGCATCAGCGGCTCACCAGGTTCACCGTAAACCTATTCTAAAAACGGCACCGTGAGGTACAAACGCTAACGGGGTTGTTCTATATAGAGCGAGCAATGGTACAACACCCGGTTCTCCATTGAATTTATTTTTTGGGTTAGAAACTGTTAAGGGCATTAATAAATCTATGATTGTTTGTATTTTTGCCTCAAAATCAACTTTCATGAAATATTTTCATAAAAATGATTCACGTAGACATTTTAAGAAATGATGAGCTCGAGAACATTTTTTTTATATGTCAAACAATGTCTTCTTCTAAAACCGAGCTCAAATAAATTAGACATCGAAAACACACGATAAAAGCCTCCCTTTTCTTTGTGATGCATGCGATTTAGTAATCCCTAATTCCCGAACCTCAACGAATCTCTATAGTTTTTTCTAACTTGAACTTAAAATAAGTTAGTGGCAATTCCGACACGTTTTCGAAATTCGAAGCCTTATCGTCAAGGGACGATATTCATTTTAAATGGAACCGGAAACGGGATCCACCCGCGACACAGATTATGTTTACAAATAACCCCATTAGGGATAATATTTCCCATAGAAGTAAATATATTCTTCAACTTATGGAAATGTTCTGTAAGGTTATCTACAACCTTCTGTGGTGTTATACGACCACCATATGACCGTTATTTAGGATGTCAATCATTACCATCTATCTAGATACATTCATTTAAGTGTGATGTATAGAATGGTTTCGATTTCAACTCATATGGAAGTTAATATTTGATTATTTCCATTACAGATGGTTACTGACCAAATTCCGCCACAACCTTCTGTAGCGCAGTATACATGGGAATTATATCATATCTTAATCCTAATTGATATGATTTGATTACCTAAACGTATATATGCATGGGAGTGACATTCTGTTAATTATTTATTTTATTTTTATCTGATTACTCTGTTTCTATTTTTGCAAAAGGCTTATCATGAAGATTACCTTCCTCCTTTCACTTAGACTATACTTGTATAAATAGAGATAGTCAGCCACGTTTCTCTTGTGACTAAGATCAATCCTTATGTATTATTTTCCAGAGAGCGGGAGTTATGAGCTTGTATTCTTTCGTTCATTTTTTATTTAGTCACACGAGGAGCGTTAGCTGCGAAAGACTGCATCGTTGGTGAAATCTTTTGGAAGAGTGACTCGGGGGCCACGAGGGACTCGGTTGGAAGCTGCAGGAGACGTTGGTGGGAAGCACGGCTAGAGGCTGTGTGGCCAACGTGCAGTGGGACGGAGAGAAAGGTAGAATCCCGGGAGAACAGAAGGTGAGGGTCCAATCAGTTTCTGTATGTAATGTTCTATGGGTTGGTTAACCTTGGGCAAGGGTTCTGTGTCTGCTTAGCCGTAGTCTTAAAGGACCACGCAGGAGAACCTTGGGAAAGGGTTTTGTGTTTGCTCAGTTGAGATCTCGAGGGATTGCGTAAGGGAAGTCACAGCTAGGTGCTATGCAGGTGGAGACGTCACCGGAATGAAAAGTCACGGAAGGTCGCTCTGCAGGAGACGACACCGCTTGAGGGAAATGTCCGACGGAAAGTTACATTTGTTAGTCACTACAGTACAGAACCTTACGGTGCTTTGAAATCCAGTCACCTTTGCTATATAACCTTACGGTCTGTGAAGTAAAGGGTCGACTCCTTTGGCAGAGAACTTTTTAGGTATGTGCTGTGAAATTAGTCATTTCTGATACATAACCTTCTGGTCTGTAGAGCATTGACGCCTTTGGTACAAAACCTTACGGTTTATGCTTTGAAACCAAGTCATCTCTGGTACAAAACCTTTTAGGTCTATGCTATAGAGGGTTGACACATTTGGTATAGAATCTTTTGATCTGTGCTATAGATGGTTGACATATTCGGTACAGAACCTTCTCGTCTGTGTTGTGCAACTTACTCACTCTAGTAAAGAACCTGCTGGTATATGCTTTGCCACTTAGTCTTCTATGGTACAGAACCTTCTGGTCTGTGCTATAAAAGGTATATTGTTGATCACCTTCTTTAATTGTTACGAAGTTAAGTCTGAGTGAAAACCAGAAGGTTGTTGATAAGTTTCAGTCCAGAACCTACATTATTCATGGGAACCTTATCAAATCGTAATCTTATTGATATGATCTGATTACCCAACAAATATTTGTCTGAGTGATTCAATTGGTAAATATGGAATTGTAATATTGTTTAATTTCTTATTGTCTTTTGTGTACAGAAGGCTGGTTTGTCAACTATCACCGCATAGAACATTTTGTATAATTAGGGGAGCCATTCGGCCACATTTGTTTAAGGACGTGTATCATATTGTAACATATTGTAGATCAAATTAGACGTGGGGCTGCGATGAGGGCTTGTAAGAGTTCGTAATTTTGAGTATTGTTAGTCACACAAGAGGGACGTGAGGTGCACAAGGTTGTAGCGTCGTTGAGGTCTTCTGAGAAAGTGACTTGAGGGCCACGAGGTACTATTGGTTAGAGCCTGTAGGAGACGCCGATGGAGAGATGCAGATGGAAGCTTGCATGGCCAGCATAAAGTGGGCCATAGAGAAGGGCAGATACCCTAGGAGCACATAAGACGAGGGACTGACCCGCTTCTGTGGTGCATTCTGTGTGTCCAGGAACCTAGGAAAGAGGTTGTTGTCTGCTTACGAGGGGCTTACAGCATGCTTGTGTAGGGCTTGGCTTGCATGGGGTTTGCCACGTGGTCGCTTTCTCGAGGAGGACGCTAGAGGTAAAATCTATTGTTGGACAAGGGTTGATGTCTGCTTGCATTGGGTTTGCTACGTGCTCGCGTGGTGCAAGCCACGAAGTCGTTGCCCCGAGGGATTGTGCAATGGAAATCGCAGTGAGGAGCTGTGTAAAGGACACCGCCCGAAGGGAAAATCCAAACACCATGTTAAACATGTTAACGCGTGCACCGAGTCACTTTTGGTACAGAACCTTCTGGTTTGTGCTGAGAAACTCAGTTGCCTTTGGTACAGATCCCTCTGGTATGTGTTGTGCAACTCAGTCATATTTGATATAGAACCTTCTGGTTTGTGCCGTAAAAGGTTGATCACGTATCATCTTCTGTAATCGCTACTACATTACGTATGAGTGATAACCATCAAAACTCTTGGTGAAGAGTGGATGTTGACAAGTTGTCAAACCACTATAAAAACCTTGCGTTCATCAAACAAATCACAATCACATTCTAACATTCTGTCTTATAGAAACATACACAAAAGGTTCTATTTTACAGAAATTTTCTTCCGCAGCGGTGTTTATTGATAAGGGGTTAAAATCATTAATTGTACCTTGACGCTAATTCATCCCTTTAGAGAACAAAATCCTCATCTTTACTCATTCTCTCGGGCTCTTTTGAAAGAATCGGGATCATCGATATTTCTAATCGATCTGGCTACTTTTTTTATAGTTTGAGCAGGGAGATGCCACACGATGTCCGAGATTGAATGTTAAATGAAAGAACATGGGGACATAACGGATGAGGAAGCCAGAGCGGTGCTTTGCACCAGAGTCACGTGGACGGACATAAACTAACTGATGTATGTCGGCCAAGGTTGACGAAGGCGTAGACAAGTTAAATTTGGACCTCACTCTCTCTTATCACATAAATATAATTTCTTTTTTGCTAATTTCAGGATAGTATGTAGAATAAATAAAATAAAAAACGGTCAAAATCACAAAGGGCATCAGCGGAAATTGCGCTGAGGTCACTTGCCATTATTATTATTATTATTATTATTACCAATCAACAGTATAATATATAATTTTAGCCACCAAATCCATTATTTTACTGATTTATTGGCACGACGATTCCGTTATGATATTCCCTTAAAAAACTTTAAATTAATTATACGAATTTCGGGTGTCAACAGAAAATAGATTATTAGTTTTGGACATCTCTGATGATTATTATTATTATTATACCTTACCTTAGAAGCCTGATTATTTTTTAAACCATTAAGCTTTGTCCATTTTTTATTGATGAACATAATAAACAAATCTGGTCTTTTCTAGGATCGTTTTGGTGACGTTCGTTTTGATATATTTTTTTAATAAATGCAAATCCATTTAGAAATAAAAATCTAAATTACGTACTACCATATCCATTTAATAAATACAAATCCTTATATCGCTCCCATGCCTTGTACAAGCTCTCCCCCATCTAATTGCATAAAAGTAGTAATATCTCGCCTCAACTTCACCGTCTTCATGGATGGAAAGAACTTGGTGAGGAACTGTCGAGCTAAGTCATCCCATGTCGTAATTGAACCTGGCATGAGTGAATATAATCACGCCTTTGCTTTGTCCCGTAAGCTGAATGGGAACAATCTCAGTCGGATCGTGTCATCGGACACACCATTGCTCTTAAACGTATCACAGATCTCGAGAAAACTCGCAATACGAGCATTCGGCTCATCGCTGACATTTCCACCAAATTGACATTGATTATGCACCAGTTGGATGATGGCCGGCTTGATCTAAAAATTATTTGCTGCTATTGCGGGTCTTCGAATACCTGTCTAGACATCACCCACGGATGGAATTGCATAGTCTCCAAGTGCCTTATGATTCTCCATGTCTCTATTTTCAAGAGCCATCTTTTCTTGTTGTTTTCTAAGCTTTGCTTCTTTCCTTAGAGCATACACGTCCGCTCGATCTCGGGGTTATACTCCAAAGAATTAGCACTTCGGCTACATCGCATCCACCGAGAGTATCCTGAAAAAAAAATCAAAGAAAAAAATGAAATGAAAAAAATAAAAAAATCTAGTCTAATATCAGTGAGTCTGCTATTGATATCTAGAAATAACAATTAGTCCCCGGCAACGGCGCGAAAAACTTGTCCTGCTAACAATGAGTTGTGCGCAAGTATACACACGAATCGACTATTGCACGTAAGATATCGTTCCCACGAGGACTAATTATTCCTGTATACCAATTAAACCACTAAATATTATCTAGACCAATAGAATAAATGATGGATTAAACGAAAATTACTAAAATAAAATAAGCAAGGATCATGAGAAAATATCAATAAGAAAGCCTAGGGCGACTAAATTTACTTAACTTGTCGTGGATCAATCGAACGTTTAGATAAAGCTGTTCGATGATTTAAATCATGCTCTCCTATATATTAGACGTATCCCTACGATCTATATTCAATTAACTCATAGCATTCTATTCAATTAACATTAACCGTGATATCCCTATCGATGGTCATTATTAATCTACTCCTAATATTTAATCCAATTAATATCAATTGTTATATCCCTATCTCCAGTTTCTATTAATCTATTCTTCGATTTTCCACTCGAATTAATCTTACGCCTCCCGATACTAAGATAATCCGAGTTATTTTAGAAACCGACGCCAATCGTATTTCAGAAAAATAAACATGCAAGCACAAACTTTCAAATAAAATAAATTACGTCCAAAATAACCTTGACAAGTCTCACAAATTTAGCACCCTAGATAAGAAAATTACTTCATACTAAAATAAGAAAACATCCAAAGTTCAGAAGAAAATGACATCAGCAAAAAATCAAGGAAAATGGATGAGGAATGCCCTCCCGATCCCCCGATCTGGTTGGTAGTCGTCTCGTCCGGATCTTCTCTCGAACCCTAGTCGGTACCTCCCTCTTCTCCTCAAAGCAAAAGTCTAAAAAAACTATAACAAATGAAAAAACTCTCTGTCTCTTCCTAATGCTATCCTAGAGAATATATTGTTCCCTTAAAATATTTCCTAATATTCTCAAAAATCCTAAGAAGCCTAAGAAAATAAATAAGTACCAAAATAACCTATGAATAATAAAAAATAGTAACAAATTGATGCATTCTCTCTCTTTAAATCGTAATAATGAAGGAATCAAGTGATATGGCGAGATCTTGTGCAGACTGACGAAGGTTGCATCCTTGAGATGGAAGAACGCGTCCTTCTGCTCTCTGTGTTCTATTGATTCCACACGGTCGTGTCCTTGAGATTGAAGGACGCGTCCTTCGACATTCTGTATCCTTTTATCACTTTATCAAATTTCGTCCATTTTTCACTTGCCCAACTTATGATTCTCTTCATTTACCTACATCAAATCAAAACAAATCTGAGATGCATCAACTAGGTTCCAATTACTCTCAAAATCAGCTCAAGATTTAATAAAATAACAAAAGTAACTTAAAACTAAACTGAAGTAAAAATACGATAAAAATTTGTAAAACTCTAACATAAACTATGTAACTAGCCATGTAAAGCCCCGTTAAGGGTACCAAATAACTCTACTTTCATAGAGTTATCAATATGCTTAACGAGATTCGAGTCGAGTCAAGTCGGATAATTAAGGATACCATTTATTTCTTGAGCGAGACAAAAAGATGTGCGTGTACCTATATGTTAAGGACGTGACTTGTACCTTAATAATAGTGTGAAATAACATGCTCGGGCGTACTCGAAATGTCGAGGCAGGTGACATGGCACGTCCTCAACGAGCATTGTAACTACCCACAGTTAGTTCGGTAAAATATTTGTTATATAAGGTTTGAGTGAATTTTCAAAATTACTTAAATATTCTCCCTACCTCGTTATCAGAAAGGACGACTTGAACAGAGTTGTTGTTCCAGAAAAAGATCTTGAGCGATTTGGGAAATTTTTTGACTTTTTGAGTGTTGAAAATAGCGTCTTTTACTAAACAACACTATTTGAAACCATAGTGACTTTGTCCGTGTTAACACGCTACTTCAGACTTTAGGAATTCAAAGTCACCGTGTGAAACATTGACTCAAAAGCGAAATTCAAGTAATTTTATAAACTCGAACCATATTTCACATATTATCTTTTCGGGCTTACCATGAGGTACAGAACACCGTCGTTGAGGCCATCAAAGCCATAGCTAAGGATTGTTGTCCAAAGAATTATCAATCAATTAGGTTATGGAGGTGGAAGGGAAAGTAACATGAATAGATGCTTATTTGTTATTATAATTATCAATATTTTGCTGTATTATTTGTGCTTGCCGTGTGATTAGAAGACAAATTATGTATGATTGTAGTGATGATGAGGATAATCTCACTTCAATTTGTCCCCCTCTATCTTCCTCTTGTCCGTTATTAATGCCCCTATTCTTTTAAATTTATTTTTTAATCACAATATTATTTTTTGAGTCCTCTAATTTCTTTTCCAATGATGCGTTTTATGATATAAATTATCATTCTTAAATCAAATATTTTTTTTCTTTCAATAATGCATTTAAATGCAAGCTTTTTTTTTTTTGGAATCTGGACAGTAACATTAAGGGTGATTAGAATTATTTCCTTTTGACAAAGTGAAAGAGCCAAACCCACCATATAAAAACATTGAATCTTCAATCTTCAATCCTTTTTTATCTCTTAGTGTCTTTTGAGTGCAGAAGGCGGTTTGTATGATTAGGGAGCCATTCGACCACATCTGTTTAAGGACGTATATTCATATTGTTAACATATTGTACATCAAATCAGACGTTGGGATGTGGTGAGGCTTGTAAGAGTTCGTAATTCGAGTAATTGTTAGTCATTTGGAATTTATTTTAACCTTTATTTTTTTATTTTTATTTTTTTATAAAATTCTTATTGGGCTATAATCAATTACCGATTTCAGTTTTTTATAAAATAGGCTGTATTACGATAAACGAGACAATGCATGATAGCTCGTTTATTTAGGTGATCTCTTATTCGAGCTTTTGCGACATCCCATTTAATGATTGATATGAGCTGGACGGCATTCGATGTAGGCCCAGTGTGTTGACGTAAGCCCGTGATGGAAGGGTAAGTCTCACCTTATTTTAACAGGTGCTAGGTCCCCTCTCCCACTTGCCCTAATCGGGCTCCATCGGCCGTCGGCAAGTTAGGGAGAGGAAGACCCTGATCACCGTCCTCGTGTTGCTTTTGCAAATCTCTTCAGGCAATGATCCGACAATAGAGATCCTGATGATGACGGAGTCTAAAGGCCTAATAATATGGTTTTATGGAGGCACGTTAATCATAGGTATGTTTGCGCACTTCTTCAAGTCCTAAATTCGATTGCGGTGTTGAATTTTCTTACATGTGGTATCAGAGCAATCGTAGATCGATTTATGATCGAATATCGTATGATTTGTTTGATGACTCTGTCTGATGAGTCGCCGTTAGGATTCGGTTATGATCCTATACGTTTACCCTTTTACTTTTCCCTACTCTCTCTGTGCTTCCGTTTTCGTCGAACCTAGGAGTGTTCCGTAGTTTGTCCATGGGTTGCTGAACTGTGTGTTCCGTGGTTACTGGTGGTGTTGACGTCTATCCATGTCTTGTGTCGGTTTTTGTGGGGTCTCATGTTCTGAACTCGTTTCCTAAAGGACTAATTTGTGACCATTGCCCCGCAAATATAGAGGAACATCAAGCATCGTTTTTGGTGTATTGTGAATGGGTTCGTTAAACTCCGGTATCTTTACTCTCACGGATGCATAGATGGTGGTGAGAATGGTGGGTGGGTTCCTCTAGCCGTCGGTGGTTACGTATTGTGGTGAGGATAACGTGTATCGTATGAACCCGATGCAATTAGATTGATTAGTGCGAATTGGGGACTTGATTTGAAATCGAGTGGCAAAGCGATTGTGTTTCTATGAGTCTAATTGATTATTCTTCTACTACGGTTGAACTGTCAATTTGGTTTTGCAAATCTTTGGGATTTTCGTGTTGTGCCTTCCCTTGCTGTCATGCCGGTATGAGTAAATTTATTGTGGCAAGTGATTGACCGTGGTCCCTTTTACCGGTTCTGTGTCAGGCCTCCATACATTAATATATATATATTACCCTCAAATAATGAAAATCTGGATAGTTATTGTATTAGAACTCAGTTCCCTATGTCAGGCCTCCATACATTCATTCTCTACCTTGACGCCTTCTCTTTCCCTTGGATATGAAACTTTCTGACCTCAAGGATCTAACCATTCCTATGGCTGACCTTGATTGTCAAAACCTTTTTAATGAGGCTGGAATTTTTTGTGAAACTGAGGGTGAAGGCTTTTGTTGCAGATTGATTGATTCTCGAGTAAAGACCTGCGTTTCTTGCATTTTTTATATTCTCCGAATCAAAGGATCCTTTGAATTGCTGGTCATTTTTTTTTTGTTTTTCGGTTAACTTGATAATGTGGAACGCCTGGTCTCGCAACCCAAGGAGTCCTGGACAATTTTTGTGTTGTCACTTGGTGCTCGGTTTATGTCATGCGGTCTACGTCATTGAATGTCATATTAATGGTGTTACTGTTGATAAGTTTATGTGGTGATCCATCCGATATTGCATTTTGAGTTGAAACTAACATTTCATTAGGGTCCTCTCGTCGAGCATTGTAAGGTGACAATTAAAATTAATTTGCTGATTTCTGGAAATAGACTCTCACATGTGTCTGTAATATATGAATAGCCAAAAAAAAAAAAATCATTGAGGAGAGAGAAAGGCAAGGACTAAGCAAAAGCAGACTGCACAGACCAAACGTAAATCCCTTATGTCATTACACGAGTCGAAAAATGAACCTAATGGCGCAGATCTCAGCCAACATCGACAAAGGTAAAGAAGAAAGCAAAGCCGAAAACAAGACGGGGGGATGAATAGCCCAGTTGTCACTGAGGTAACATAAGCACAGTCTCTCTTCTTGGACCCAATCCCTGTGGATAAAGTCTCAAGTGATGAGTCTGACCATCTTCTCGTCGATTTGGTGCAGCAATTTATTCTTTGGGTGGTCTTATCGGTTTGCTTCCGGACTCTTCATCATGTCCTCAGGCTTGAAATATCGGCTTGTAAATAAAGTAGTGGCCTCGTCCGAATATTTGGCCAAGCGAGTCTTCAGAGCCTCGTTTCTCTCCTCATAAAAAACACCCAACCTATCCATCATGGGGCTCGGTCTGGGTTCTGTGGCTTTCTACTGCTTCAAGAACGTCGAGCATGGCGAGCTCGAACCTCCTCAACCTGCTTGAGAGATCGTTCTACGGCTGTGTGAGCTTCCAGCCGTGCTTGCATTGGGCCTTTCTCGTCTCCACCTGACCTATCCTCTTGCTCAATTCTAGAAAGTCCGAAAGCTAAATCCATTATATGAAAAACACATGACGGGTCCAGCACGCTTTCCTAACCAAAGAGCGCTCAAGAGACCTGACCCTAAAAACTTCCTAATGACGACGGGATACAAAGGACTTACGTTTCACTAGTGATTCTTGGCGGAAACTAGTGATTTATCGTATAGAAGAATAGATCCGCGGACCTATTGATGACCATAGATGCGAACCGATCGACCACTGATCGTTGAGAAGAGTTGTAGTTCTTCTATCGAAATCGCAAAAGGACAAGGGGAGAAGATGGTAAGGCTTGCCTAGATCTCCTATTTCCCACGTAGTCCGTCGGTCAAACCAACGATTCTCTTCTCAAAGGTTTAGAAAAGAGTCTTTTTCTTTTTCCGGTATGTAGCTCCGCGAGCAAGGAGCGCATCATCGGGGGCAGCGAAAACGAAGATAGGATCATCATCATGGCCTTTTCTTCTTTCTTTTGCTGCTGACTCACATCGAGAGCAGCTCCTTCTTGTTCAGGGTCATCAATCTTCCTCCGCTCCGAGAAATCGGGTCAAGCGGGAGGCTCCCTCGACTCACCTTTCTATCTAAAAAAACCCTCCCCAGAGGAGAGCAGAGCTCCAGGATGAGTATGTCCTGGATTCCCGGATTCATTCTCGTCCTTGATCCACTATGGAATTTTCGAAATCTACAAAAACATTCTAGGAGAGGCTCGTAATGATCTTCTCAAAGATTCACAAGGTGCTGAAGTTGCAGGAGTTGGGGGATCTGTAAGTTTTGATGAAAGTGATGCTCTTATATGTTCTTTCTGAAAATAAAAACCGAATTATTCATCCACACTTCATTCCTTGTAGAGGAAGGCTAAATGCTTGCTGGCTGGGAGCTGTATGAGCGTAACGTCCACGTACGGCCCGTGAGAAGGGCGGTGGACAGAAATGGCCTTGTTGTACCTCACTCTCGTCTTCAATGGGGGCTGTCTCTTTTTTTTTGGGAGAGTATGCCAATATGATCTTAATGAGGTCGGAGCTTTGCATCTGACATTCGTTGGGCTTCCCTCTTCGGGAGCCTGTCTCCGACGTTTTTGTGCAATAAACCCTCCGGCCAAAGGACTAGTGGTAGGTGGTCCGCGGAGCTTTCGGAGAAGGGTAGCTAGTGTGTAAGCACAGCAATGAACGCGGGCGAACCTCAGACGACCTATCGTTGATGAGGGGGGAGATCCGCAGTAGTTGGTGACCCTTTCACTCTCCCGGACTGATACATGTACGAAGCTCATACGGGGAAAGTTTACTCCTGGGTCTGGAACCTGGGGGTTTCTCCGAAAATCCTTTCTTTCTCGTCCACTCAGGGGGGTGCGGACACACCTCGCGGATTACAGGTGACGGTTACAAGAATGCGGGGAAGTGAACAGTACCGACGACCATTCAGGATGGATGTAGACCCATCGGGCAGGGATAATCATTCCGGTCCTGGGAGAGGTGGCGACCATTTCAAGAACCAAAAAGACTGAGCTGAGGGAAGCCATGAGTCACTGAAACGAGTCAGGAGGGCCTTTGATCTATCAATAGAGGGAGCAAAAAACGGGCTTTGCTCCCCTAACCAATATGAAAAGAAATAAGGGTCGAATTTTAGACCGCTCAACAGTAGTTCTACCTATAGAAAAGATCATGAAAGAAGCGACAGAATGGTACTCGATTCATTTACGATCCCCAGTTTCCAGACACATCAAACTTCCGCTCGGGTCTAGGCTGCCACTCGGCCCTAAGACGGATCAAAGAAGAGTGGGGAACCCCTCGTTGTTTTTGGAATTCGACATCAGGAAGAAACAAGCGATTACAAAATAATTAAGAAAAAAATATTACTTACTTTTTGTTTCCTCATTTTCTTGCGTAGTAAAAAACGGGAAATCACAACGAGTTGGTTTATTGATATTGAATCACTTATTAAAAAAATAAAATAAAAAAATATATACATGAAAAAAAAATATTCATCGACTAGTTTTAAGTAGAAAGTAATGCTTCAATGGTCTTTTTTTCTTTCTGATGAAGATATCTTCTACGATGACTAATCAAAAACCTACTTGAGTTTATATATATAGCCCATCTATTTATCTTAAACGAAATATTCTATCGCATATTAATGTTGTGTACATAACCCGATTCTTTCACGATATATTTTATATTGTTACCTTTGCAAGAAGGAGAGTTTTATAAACATTGACTAGTTTTGCAAAGGAATAATTTAATTTAAAAAAAAAAACAAAAAAACAAACAGTCCTCCTTAAATATGAACCAAACTTGGTGCATCTGCCATTCACATATTTGCCACGTAAGCATGAAATAATATAAATAAATTGACGCCAGCCGTGTATAACTTGTCACGCATCGTCATCCCCAAATTCGTTATCAACGCCATGTGGGAGTTTAAATATATATATCATCTTGGAATAGAAAATTTAGTGCTATAATATAACAAATGTGTTTGTCAACAAAATTATATATATATATATATATAAACTTTTATAAAATACTAATATGAATTTATACAAACACTTGTAAAAATTTCGCTAATTTTCAACGTAGAGTCTGCATATCCCATATAGCTATCCAATTATACGCAGTTATACCATATTTCTAACAAGAGCCAAAATAGGATGATTTCTGGCACCTCTTATAACGACGTTGCACCTCTCGTTCAAATTCGTAGTCTAAGATCATATTTATAATAGCCATCCCGACTCAAACACCACCGCTCTTCATTTTTCTCGACGAAAAACTCGCCAGCTTTTGGCATTGATTCAATCATAATGTTCTTGTACTTCATTTCATTGATTTCCCCGCTGCGGCTATCAACTTCCTTTTATAAACAACATTTGTATATCTCGTTATTGAAATTGTTTTCCATATGTTTAAGACAGAAACCGCCAATGCGCAAATGGCGGGCTCCAACCCACCTGCGATCATTCACACCCGCTTGAATGCCAGCATGGTTGGAAGGAATACTTCGAACATGTGCTGTCGCAGCGGCTGCCCAGAAGCGGAAGACCCACATGGACCGTGGAGTGGATCCAATTCTTTCAATCTTAAGCAGCTCGCACTTCAGCGAAATGAGAGACTCGAGGCTAATCAAGCCCCAACTAAACTATTCCAAAACAGAGAGAGAATATGGATTTCATCTCCCCCGTCCTCAACCTGGTCGGCTCTCAACTCATAGCCAAGTATGCCCGGATCCATGGCATCCGACAAGCTCAAGTCATGGGTGAGAAGCTGCCCGGGATCCAAGCCGTTTTCGATTCTGCCGAGGAAAAGCAGTTGTACGACAGTGACCCTGCTACTGTCTTGTGGCTTTTGTAGGAAAGAAATATCTTCGGCCTCGTGTAATTTTGGCGACCTGTTCAAAGTGCTTAACTAAAATCGAGGTGAATCGTACGCTGCTTAGACGTAGGAACATCTTCAATTCATAATTTGTCTTGTTAGTTGTCGATATCCCAAATGATTTTGTGGTCCTAAAACCTCAAGAGTCCAAACCCGCGTTACATGGACCGTGCCGACTCGGGCAACAACGCGTAGGATACTAGACCTTGAACATTTTTATTTTGTGTATGATTATTGTTATGTGGTCGCATTAACAAAAAGTGAGTCATGAATTTCCTTAACTGACCTATGCTTCATATCATGGTACTCCCACTCTTGCTTTCTACCATCGAGTTCTATCTATCCACAGTGAGTCATGAATTCCTTAACTGACCTATGCTTCGACACCTTCTCCCCAACCTGCTCTCCTCCCTCTCGTTAGCCTAGAGGGAGGAAGGCATTGTCGCTATGACGATGCCTTCCTCGTCAAAGCGACAATGTGTTCCTACGACGACCATGGTATTACAAATGTGTTCGAATGGATGTAATCCAATGGACAATTTGATCTTTCCTAAAACTTCAATAACCAGTTAAGTGCTGAGGTCAATTTATTTAATGGACGAGGGGTTTAAAAAATATTAACCTCGAGAGTTACATGGATTTGTGACTGACAACTAGTGCCTATAATGAGTATGGAATATAGGTATAGCTTAGTTGTGTGCATACTATAAAAATCATTTTCACAAATATTGACTTCTAATTGATGAGTTCATTTCTTCGAAAATAATTAATCAGGTATTAGAAGAATCACACTAGTACAAACATCCTTCTCAGTCAATTCTAGAATAAAGGTTGCCTAACACAAATATGGAAGACATTTACAACATTTCAAGGTTAATTTCAGGTCGATAATAGATATCTCACTAACTGAGGCACGAATCAAGTGATTTGTATGGAACCGAGACACCGGATGTCGCATTTCTCTACGTAAATGCATCAGTACAACATGCTTGACGTCTATATAACTACATATACATTGGGTTAATCCGATTAGGGCTAGTCCCATTATTTCATCTACCAGTGGATAGTCCAGTGGTAGCAGTTTTGATAGACGAAAGGTGAGAGAATTTAGAGATCAACTGATACGAGAAATAGAAGCCAATCGGTCATATATGGTTCAAGTCTATCTAATTTTTTTAAGATGACCTTGAACGCCGTGTATTTGGAAAATCCGTTAACCTTAAGATAAAATCATTAAATATGTGTATAGGATGAATTTCGGGCCAAATCCTTGGCATATCACATTAAGAATTTGCCTGCGAGAAATAGTGTGAAAAACATCTTAAAAATCACCGAGTTGTTCGACGAATATCATATCAATTTTTATGGTTATTTTCTTAGTTTTACAATGAAAATACCACATGATACCAAACCAACATGCCGGGGTATCCCCACTAAGCTAGAATACCTAATTTGACAGACATGTCTTGCATAGATCTTTTATCGTGTGTTATCGACTTTTACGGCCAACTTTAGCTGAGATGATGTCCAAGATCATCAATCTCCATTCTTACAGTCACCAAGCCGCAATATAGCGGCATTGTACGTCACGTTGTCCGGAAGAATGCCTTCGACTTATAACTCTCAACTCCAACGCTTCTTCCATCTTCCTTGACAGCATAGCCCATGAATCTCGGCAGTGTACGTCACGTTGTCTGGAAGAATGCCCTTCAACCTTATCCCTCCCAGTAACTCCAAAGCTTCGTCCATTCTTCCTTCTGTGCACAGACCATCGATACAGGTACTGTAGACAAACAGGTTATTGAAGCTGCAACCACTTTCCTCGAATCGGCCACAAATTCCAAAGGCCATGTCCGTTACCAGACCTGCACAAGCACTTCACGATCACACCGATCATGTATCCATCCGCTGGATCGCCCCTGGACCTCATGTCACGGACCAAACTGACTGCACGAGCGAAGTCCCCATCCCGACACAGCCATCGACCAGATTGGTCAACGTCACGGCGTGGGCTTGAGCCCGATCTTGAAAATCCTAGAGAGGACAGAGAAGGCGAGATCCGTCCTGTTGGTACGACCAGAGGA
>JARUPW010000010.1:1986411-2037647 GCA_029817735.1 Melastoma sanguineum | reverse complement strand
CTGTTGACCAATATGTTCATAACGACCAAGTGATTGGACAGCCCGGCCGAGTGCAGACGCTCGACGAAGCCGACGTTGGCTTGGTACTGCTTCAATCTGGAGACGGCTAACAACAAGGAAGTGAAAACCGGCTGCGGAGGCGTGGGCTTCGCGGCGAGCAAAGCGTTGAGGGAGGACCAGGCTTCCTCGATGTTCCTGAAGCTCTTCAGTGGTCGATTAGTCATTTTGGGGAACGAAACCCTAACTCCGCCTCTTACAATATAATATATAATCCTTTTAAGCCATGAAGATGCTGCAAGTATCTACATTTCATCTTCTTTCTCGAAAAAATAAATAAAATTTAGAGCACATATGTGATTATATTGTGTAAATCGAAGTTTTTTGAAAACGTGTAGTTGTATAATTATTTCATTTTTTGTTATAAAACTATTCATACATGTCACTCTAATTTTAATACATGTCATTTTACTGTTCATACAAGTAGTCCACTTACTTTTATAAATGTCATGTCACTACCCTCATTTTAATATATTTTTGTACGGAAATACGGTTAGTTTTAAAAAAAATTTATGAAATACGGTCCTAGTTTCGTAAAATACGGTTTTACCGTCGAAAACGCGCCCATCGGACTATAAAGAGGGCGCGGTCCGAAAACGCGCCCTCCGTGTGCTCGAGTGAGGGGCTGGTTCCGCAGTCCGAAAACGCGCCTTCCGTGTGCTTGAGTGAGGGGCGGGTTTCCAAAACTAGCCCCTACTGTATGCTGGGGCGGGTTTGCTAAACCAATACACATGAGTTCGGGCCCAAAAAGCCCGAATCGGGTCCAACGCCCGTAAAACATTGACATGAGTCCGGAGTCATGCCCGGATCGGGTCCAACACCCGTTAAACAAAAGGAAACTTTTTTGGAGCAAACGCCACCTTTTCGCATGCTTAAGTGTAAGAGTTAGTAATTAAGAATCCCCGAACCATCTGTTTTTCCGACTTAACAGTTTTAAAATAAAAGTCAGTGGCGACTCCGTAATTGTTTACCTAGGTTAAACAACAACACATTTTTACAAACGGAGCCATTTTTGGATGAGGGACTAGCGCCCGCGCGCGTGCTAGGCTGGAAGGCGCGCGTACAATTATGACAACTTTGATTTTCACAATAAAACATATAAAAATTGAGACAAACCAATAAAAGAAAAACATATAAAACACTTGTCGGAGGGAAGGCATGAGCCATGACACTTGGCCATTTTATGCAATACTAGAAATAAGAATTTTCATTGTGTGATTTTTCTTGTACTCATGTCGTTCCTTTCTTTTTCTTTTAAGTTTATTGGCAACCACATTTTATTTCCTTACTACTTCGCATCGTTATCACAATGTGTTATTCACCGCAAGCAGACATGACCCCTTCTTGAATGTGAATCATGGTTATTGTTACACTAAGAGGGGGGGTGAATTAGTGTTAATCTCCAAATTCGGATTTTAACGCTTTTTCGTTTTACCCCGCAGCGGAAGGAAGTTTCTGTAACACAGAACCTTAGATAGGTTTCTGTACAACAGAACGTTTGATTGGGCTCTTAAAATGTTTGATTGGACACAAAGCTTTTTATAGTGGTTCGGCAAATTGCCTACTCCACTCTTCACCCAGAAACTTGGATGATTTCCACTCAAATGCATCTCAATACAGATTACACAATTGATAGCATACAAAGCTAATCAGAAAGTTCTGCACTGTAGAAGTATGAGTGGTAGAGCACAGACCAGAAGGTTCTGTACCGTAGAACTCTGAGTGGAGGAGCACAAACCAGAAGGTTTCGTACCGTAGAACTCTGAGTGGAAGAGCACAGACCAGAAGGTTCTGTACCAAGAGTGTGTCAATCTTTTAACAAACCAAAATGGTCCGCATTGAAATGACTTGAGGTAAGCACAGACCGTAAGGTTCTGCACTGAAGTAGATTAACAGACTCGAAGGTTCTGCACTACAGCAGGTTGTACAGACTCGAAGGTTCTGCTCTACAGTAACTCGGTGCACACGTTAGTGTGACTAACAAAGTAACCAATGCGCAATCCTCTCAAGGACAACGACTTCGTGGCGTACCCCACGCAAGCACGTAGCGAACCCTACGCAGGCAGACAGCGACCTCTGTCCAAGGATGGATTTTCTCTCCGGCGGCTCCACACAACCTGCACGATCTCCTCGAGATAGCGACTATGCAAACACAACGCTCTTGCACAAGGCTTCTCCGAGCATACACAACGCCTTTGCTCTAGGCTTCTCGAGCATACACAACGCCTTTGCTCTAGGCTTCTCCAGCACACAGAACACTACACAACAGAAGCTGGTTAGTCCCTCACCTCCTGTGTTCCCGAGGTTCGGCCCTTCTCTCCTGCCCGCTGCACGTTGCCCACGTCGACACGCTTCCAACAACGTCTCCTGCAGCTTCCAACCAAGTCCCTCGAGCCCCCGAGTCACTCTCCCAGAAGGCTTCACCAACGATACAGCCGTCCGTCGCTAGTGCTCCTTGTGTGACTAACTCAAACGAACAAAAAGAGTTAAAGAACTAAAGAAACTTCGGCTCACGCTCTCCCAGGACAGAATGGGATGGATTTTATATTGTATAATGGGAGAGGGCGTGGCTATTTATACACAAAATTCTAAGAAGAAAATGCAAAAGGAAAAAGATAAAAATGTAATCTGCAAAATAAGAAATTAAAGGTTAGTTGACAAAATAATTAATCTACAATAATATTATAAACGTGCAAGTATTCAGATAGAAAATAAATCAAAATAAGATTATGATATATTTTCCATAAATAGTGAACCACAGAAGGTGTCGCAGAAGGTTCTGCTTGATAACCTTCTACAGATGGAAACAATCATTGATTTGCTTCCAAATAAGTTAAGATCAGTTTCATCCTGATAAAGACACACGTAAGAATGTATCTGAACAGGTGATAGATGATTTGTATCCAAATAACGTTCGTATATTGGTCAAGTAAGCTTACAGAAGCCTGTAGACCAAACAATAAAACCTTTCCATATATACAAGATACATTTCCTTCTATGAAAGATAATATCTCCAATATGATTACTTGGAAACCAAATCGTGGTAATTTGATCAGATAAATATCTTAATCAAATTATGCATATTTCGTAATTAAATAATTTATAACTAATCATTTAATTACAAAAAAAATTCTTACAAGAAGTCCTTAATAAGAGAAGCTTCTGTAGAATAGAATGTTCGACCTTCTGTAGTACAGAGGGTCCGGTTCATCATCAAAACCATCCCAACAGTGATACAAGACTTGATCGTGGAAATGAAGAATCCGAGGATGTTGTCGATACGCTTCTTTAAAATTAAGCAGGTGCCAGACCGAATTGGAGAGTTGAAACTGTTACGTTCCGTATATTTTTCTCATACAGATAGCCAAGTGCTGCCGGAATCCATTTGTGATCTTGTGGAATTGCAATCTCTACTGCTTCGAGGGTGTGGGAAGCTTCAAAAGTTGCCGAGAAACATTCAGAAGTTGGCCAATCTTCTACACCTCGACATAATCGGCACAAAAGCCTTGCAGGTAATGCCGCCATGTATCGGCGATCCAAAAAATTTCGAGATTTTCTTAAACTTTATCGTGGAAAAAGAAGTCGGTCGGGAGTTGAAGCAACTGGGAGCACTAGAATGCCTTCAACGATAGTTGCGCGTTCATAATTTGTTGAATGTAGATGCCGTCGAAGACGCGAGGATTGCTTATATATCTGGAAAGGAAGCAGTTATGGAATTAAGCTTGGACAGGGGATCGTGTTCCGAAATTGCACGTGAAGATGACCATCAATTCAAGCTCCTCGACCGTCTGCGACCTCCGAGGAAGATTGAATCACTTGAAGTATGTCACTAGGGCCAAAAGATTTCCAAATTGGTTTGATAAACAATACAATATGAATTATGTCATGAGCATAACCCTGACAACTTCCCCGGCTGGAAAGTTTGGACATTTGTGGTCTTAAAATGGTGTCTTAATGGGAAAACAATTCTTACCACCTATCTCTATTTGTCGTAATATTCAATTAACAAATCAAACGTTTTTAGTCTTCCGGAATACATTCTCGGCCTTCCTGCGAGCTACGACGCGGGATCAGTGACTGTTTCCAGACCTGCTGGGATGTGTATTTGTGTAAGAAGAAGAAGGAGGAGAAATGATCAGTAAGATTATATCGATTACCTTCTCCTGGTCTTCTTCTCACCATGCAGTTTGGATTGAGATGTAAACAGCCCCCCAGGCCCAAGTTGTTGGCTGTCTAATTTTGTTTGTTTAATTGATTATATTAAGCAAGTGGCAGGGCATGTGAACATGTGACTGACAAACGACACATTGTATCTAACCAAAATGGATTCAAAATGATAACAAAAGACTTAGAAGATTGGAATATATTTAAGTATTTGGCCTTCGAGATTCAATCCACATGATGATAACAAAACGACAACGACTTGCGAGGTTAGGTCTAGGTGGGAATTATTATTTTATTGTAATGCAATTATCTCTTTTTCGATTCCAACAAACCTAATTTTGTTTGTTTAATTGATTATATTAAGCAAGTGGCCGGCCATGACTGAAGGATAACAAAACGACAACGATTAGACAGGTTAGGTCTAGGTAGAAATTATTATTTTATTGTAATGCAATTATCTCTTTGTCTCTCCATTTAACTTTTACACGTCTCCCCAATCAATATCAACATCATCTCATCATCATCAGCCTTTCCTTTTTTTAAATAATTATATATTTTACCAAACACATGCTTGTCCCATTTGTATGGTTGAATGAATTAAGACAAGACTCAGTGGGCAAAGCCTTTGATCAGTTGGTTTTATAATCCCCTGACGAAGAAGAAATCCCTCAAGTTTATGACTTACAAGTCATAACCATATCAACTCACCGTAATTATTTTTTTTTTGAATGTTTTTCAATCATGAGAAAATATTTCCAACTGGTCTTATTAATGTGTTTGGGGACATCATGCATTGATTTTATCAAATAAAGAAAGATTTCCAACTCTTCTTGACTCATTTCAATCTTTCAAATATTTTGTAAAAATCTTGGAATTTAGTTATTCCACTTTAATTTTAAAATTTTGGTATTAATATTTTTGTAAACATAGAAGTGGAAATAAAGTTAAAAGAATAATATAAAGTACATAGGCCCGTAGTCACCGTCTTTTCCCATCTCCTTTTATCTTAATAATTGCTCGTACTTGTACACATGTTGTTAGGCAACTTAAGATTAATACTAGCATGTTTGTGTGAATTAATAAGCATAAGATAGCCGAGTGCTGCCGGAATCCATTTGTGATCTTGTGGAATTGCAACCTCTACTGCTCTGAGGGTGTGGGAAGCTTCAAAAGTTGCCGAGAAACATTCACAAGTTGGCCAATCTTCTACACCTCGACATAACCGGCACAAAAGCCTTGCAGGTAATGCCACCATGTATCGGCGATCTAAAAAATCTCGAGATACTCTCAAACTTTATCATGGAAAAAGAAGTCGGTCGGGAGTTGAAGCAACTGGGAGCACTAGAATGCCTTCAACGATAGTTGCGCGTTCATAATTTGTTGAATGTAGATGCCGTCGAAGACGCGAGGATTGCTTATATATCTGGAAAGGAAGCAGTTATGGAATTAAGCTTGGACTGGGGATCGTGTTCCGAAATTGCACGTGAAGATGACCATCAATTCAAGCTCCTCGATCGTCTGCGACCTCCGAGGAAGATTGAATCACTTGAAGTATGTCACTATGGGGGCCAAAAGATTTCCAAATTGGTTTGATAAACAATACAATATGAATTATGTCATGAGCATAACCCTGACAACTTCCCCGGCTGGAAAGTTTGGACATTCGTGGTCTTAAAATGGTGTCTTAATGGGAAAACAATTCTTACCACCTATCTCTATTTGTCGTAATATTCAATTAACAAATCAAACGTTTTTAGTCTTCCGGAATACATTCTCGGCCTTCCTGCGAGCTACCACGCGGGATCGGTGACTGTTTCCAGACCTGCTGGGATGTCTAATTTTGTTTGTTTAATAGATTTTATTAAGCAAGTGGGCGGCCATGTGAACATGTGACTCACATACCACACCTTCTATCTAACCAAAATGGATTCAAAATGATAACAAAAGACTTCGAAGATTGGAATATATTTTAAGTATTTGTCCTTCGATATTCAATCCACATAATGATAACAAAACGACAACGACTTGGCTGAATAGGTCTAGGTGGAAATTATTATTTATTGTGATGCAATTATTTGTAGACTGTGAAGGAAGTGGGAGTGGGGGAAAGTCTTCGGGTCACATTGTAAGAAGAAATTTGGAGTTAGAGAGATAGAGAGAGAGAGAATATGGATTTCATCTCCCCCGTCCTCAAACTGTCGTCTCTCCACTCATAGCCGAGTATGCCCGGATTCATGGCATCTCCGACAAGCTCAACTCATGGGGGGAGAAGCTCCTGGATCCAAGCCTTTTTGGTTCTGCCGAGGAAAAGCAGATGTACGACGATGACTCTGCTACTGTCCTGTGGCTCGCTACCTCAGGACGATCGCCTACGACATGGAGGACCTGCTCGACCACTTCTCGGTTGAGGCGAACGGGAGGCACCCAGTTGCAGGCCCTGTCAAGGTCGTCCAAACTCCCCACTGCCTCATCGCTTGCTGCTCTCCTTTCCGCCCGCGCCCCTGATCTCTCCCTCTATGGCCAATACATCGATGCATGACCGACGATTGAAAGGTTATCGCCCCATACCCATCTCTCATTAGTCCAGACTTCGAGGAGAGCCCGCAACGACCAGCCCCGTTTCAGACCCTTCCCTGCCCGAGCCAAAAGTTTCGTGGGCAGGGATAAGCAAAATGGAGGAGCTGCTCGCTCGATTGACCAGATCCAGCAACCCACGGCACTGTCCGCACCATTATGCCGTCGTTTCGATCGTGGGGATGGAGGACTCGGTAAAACTTACCCCTTGCACAAGAGCTGTATAATCACGAGTCCTTAACTTCACTGTCAAAGCTTGGGCTTGTTTTCTGACGTCTTTGACGTGACTGCCATCACCAAGAGCATCCTGGACCAGGTAACCCCTTCTTCGCCCAGTACAGAGAAGGATCTGAATCAACTTCAAAACTCCCTAAAAGGCACACTGTCCGGAAAGAAATTTTATGATTGTGTTTTGACGGACGTAATGGAACAGAGTACGTCGAGCTAGAGACTCTGCTAAGCCCTTGTATTCGGAGTGAAGGAAGCAGGATTCTGCTTACCACAAGAAATGCCGAGGTTGCGAGAAGGTCGGAGACCCTAATCCGAAGCAGTTAGACATCTTGTCGACGGAGGACTGTTTATCTTTGCTCGCTATCACTCCATTGGCGAAGAAAATTTGAAGGACATCCTGATCTTCGAGAAATTGCCATTGAATGGGCAAATAAGTGTAGGGGGCTGCCTCTTTCTATTAAGGTGATTGGAGGGCTGCTTCGTTTCGAAAAAGACCCTGAAATTGGAGAAGAGTTTTACGTCACGGTATTTGGAACTTGGAAGGAAAGATTCCTTCTGCATTGAGGTTAAGCTACATCCACCTCCCATTCACTTGAAGAGATGTTTCGCAGCTTGTGCGTTATTCCGGAAGGATTACATATTCGACCAAGACGAGTTATTCGACTGTGGATCATACAAGGTTTGTTGCAAAAAGGGACTGCAAAACTTACCAAAGAGGTGGGGATGGAAAATCTCATCGGTTGGAGGCCGCGTCGTTCCTTCAGAAAGCAAGTGATGAAGAGACTAGCTACTCGATGCCATGATCTTATTAATGACCTCGCGAATATCGATCGATCCCTGCTCGTATTTCAGCTCTGATGAGAATAAAGGAGGCTCCACCCTCCATGAAGACAAAGTACGTCATGCGCTATGGTTACAAAACTTATTTGAAGATGCCTTTCGACAGAGGATTTGATGGTTTTCGCTCTATGAAGAAACTAAGAACGTTTACGCCATTCCAATCTCAGAACTGCAGAAGTCAACTATCCTGGTCTCCCAGGATGCTGACACGAGACTTGATCGTGGATAAGGAAAAGCCTCAGGATGTTTTATCGTTGCGTTACTTCTACATTGAGCAGGTACCGATCGAATTTGGAGAATTGAAACTCCTTGCGATCCGATCGATTTTTCTTATTACAGGAATCGGAAAATACTGCCGGAAATCGATATTTTTTTTTTTTTCTGGGTTGTGACTTGGTGGATTGGCATCTCTGTCCTTCGAGGGTGTACGCAGCTTAAGCAAGTTGCCGAGAAAGCATTCATAAGCTGGTGAATCTTCCTCCATCTCCACAATAAAAGGCACACGACAGTTTACAGGAGATGCCTCCGCTTATTGGAGAACTAACAATCTTGAGATACTCTCAGACTTCATCGTGGGAAAGAAGTCGGTCAAGAGTTGAAGCAGCTGGGACACTCGGATGCCTCCCGCGGCAGTTGCATGTTCGTAAATGCTGCAGTATGTACTGACGTCGAAGCACGCGAGGTTTACTAATCTATCGTGAAGGAAGGGATTCTCGAATTAAGCTTGGACTGGGGTTCGGGGTACTTGAATTTCCTCATGAAGGTGACAATCAATTCACTCCTAACACCATCTGCAACCTCCGAAGACAGATTGATCCCTTGTTGTGATGGATATGGGAGCAAAAGATTTTCCCATCCTGGTTTAATGACCAGGGCTGTATGGAAAACGTCTTGAGCATTAACCTTGACAGGTTTGTAGAAATGTGGAATCATTGCACCCTTTTGGATCAACTTCCCTTGCTGGAAAGTTTGGACATCAGAGGTCTTGAAGGATATCTTCCATAGGTCCCGAGTTTTACGGGTCTAGAGGGCCATTTTTTCAGTCATTGCAGAAGTTGAGCTTCGTGAACATGGGTGCCTGGGAGAAGTGGTTGTCCAACAAAGGGGATGAGAATGACCAGCCATTCCCCTGCCTGCTCCAGCTTGACGTGAGGGAGTGTCCCAAACTAAAAGGAGGGTGCGCTCTTAGCCTTCCGTCCCTCGCCAAGATTTATATTAGTGGCTGCAATGGGGGATTTTTCACATGTCTGGCAGGCCTTACTTCGATGACCAATATGGAAATTTTGGAAATACCGGAGCTGGTTCACTTTGAGGGGTATTTGTCGACCTCTTGGGTCGCGCTGAAAGAGATGACGATTGTGAAGTGTCCTCAATTTAAGTCCTTTGTGGAAGGGGATGGAGGGAAACAAGTTCCACCTAATCTAATGGTTCTTGAAATTGAATATTGTGGAGAGTTAGAGAAGCTACCGGAAGACTTATCTGAACTTACATCACTTAGTGAGATGAGTGTTGGTGATTGTATGAAGCTGTGTTCCTTTCCTAGTGGGGGATTGCCTTCTTCGTTAAGAATATTGAAGCTTAAACGCTGCCCAATTCTGCCACACTCCCAGGTGATTAGAATCAGGCTTCTGGATTATCTCGAGGAGCTTACTCTATGGAATCTGAAGGGACTCGTGTCGATTACGGAATTAGTTGGTGTTGGTAGTCCCCTCTCTCGGTCTCTGAAGAAATTGAATATTCAGGATTGCGGAAGCCTTACGACCTTGACGGACAGCTTGCAACACCTGTCCGCACTCTCTGATCTTAATCTCTCGAATTGCCCAGCATTAGAGATGGAGATATTCCCTTCACTCCCTTGCAACTTGTCCTCCTTTGGCCTTCACAGATGTCCAAAGGTGGAGTCTTTGCCTCACGACATGCACCTCCTCACATCCCTCAAATCACTATTTATTTATGACTGTGAAGGCATCACGAGCTTATCATCGAGTGGAGGTCTGCCTCCCAATCTGGAGGTTCTTTGGATTGAGGAATGCAGAAATTTGAATCAGCCACTTGAGGAGTGGGGATTGAGGGGTCTCACCGCCTTACGAAGTTTGAGCATCTCGGGAGAGATGGAGTGTGTGGATGAGATGGAGTGTTTTCCTCCTCCCACTGTTGATGATGGAGACTGGAGTCGCCTCTTCCCTTCTTCCCTCGTCAGTTTGGATATTCGGAATATGAAGAAGTTGGAGAGGGTGGATGGGGGACTCAGACACCACCTCACCTCCCTTCAATATTTGTATATTATTAACTGTGAGAGGCTGAAGTGTTTACCAGACGACGGCCTCCCTGACTCCCTGGAATCTCTCTACATTTTGGAATGTACAGAGGAGTTGGTGGAGAAATGCAGGGAGGGGAAAGGGGAATATTGGCATTCCCACCTCCGACTCATCCCAGAAGTTAATACTGTTTAAGTTGTTGCGTAAGATATGATATTGGGGGTATTATTATATGTGTTTATGCTTCTTCTTTTGTATCCTCTGTTTTACGATAATAATTGTACAACTCCATGATCCACAGGCTCATCCCATTAATTAATTTGATTTTGATAAAATCCCAAACATGATTTGTACCGTATTCAATAAATTTATTTACGTTTCAAACACATAATTTATATCTTTCAATTAATTTCGTATTTTTTTTCCAGGTTCTTTTTCGTTTTTTTTTTCCTTTAAGATTTGACATTTTATCCTCACCAAATTTGTAGAAGAATCTTCGTTCGGGAGTTAGTTTATCACTAATTTCTTATTTTGTACAATGCCACAGTTGATGATTCATCGAATCTTCTAGAAGAGCATGAAGAACACCGGGGAAAGAACATCGTCATTAAGAGCTTCACTATGCCAAGTAGCCGAGCATTATACGGATTTGTAGTTAGTTCGAAAAAGAAATTGGTCAAATACGTTCTGAGAAATTCTCAATTTATCACTCTCTCTTAAGTATGAGTTCATTACATTGGCCTTCAGTTTACTTTTGGAGACATTGTTTTTAACCGCGACAAATGTAAAATATTTCCTAAATAAACCACAGCAATTAGAAGAAGTCGAGATTAAAACACGAAAACTTCGAACAATAATGTTAATATTAATTACTGCGATGAGGGATTGTTCACGTGTTTGGCATGCCTTACTTCGATGACCAAGATGGAAATTAGAAGCATACCGAAGCTGGTTCACTTTGAGGGGAGTTTGGCAACCTCTTGGGTCGCGCTGGAAGAGATGAAGATTGTGGAGTGTCATCAATTTAAGTCCTTTGTGAAAGGGGACGGAGGGAAACAAGTTCCACCTAATCTAAAGGTTCTTGAAATTAAACATTGAGAAGAGTTAGAGAAGCTGCCGGAAGAGTTATCTGAACTTAGATCTCTTAATGTGATGAGGATTGCTGGTTGCAAGAAGTTTCGTTCCTTTCCAAGTGGGGGATTGCCTTCTTCGTTAAGAATATTGAAGCTTAAAGGCTGCCCAATTCTGCCACACTCCCAGGTGATTAGAATCAGGCTTCTGGATTATCTCGAGGAGCTTACTCTATCGAATCTGAAGGGACTCGGGTCGATTACAGAATTAGTTGGTGTTGGTAGTCCCCTCTCTCGCTCTCTGCGGAAATTGGAAATTCGGGATTGCAGATGCCTCACGACTTTGACGGATAGCTTGCAACACCTATCAGCACTCTCCGATCTTAATCTCCGGAATTGCCCAGCACTAAAGATGGAGATATTCCCTTCACTTCCTGGCAACCTGTCCAGGTTTGAGCTTGCCAGATGTCCAAAGGTGAAGTCTTTGCCTGATGACATGCACTACCTCACATCCCTCAAATCGCTATTTGTTTATGACTGTCAAGGCATCATGAGAGGTCTGCCTCCCAACCTGGAATCTCTTTGGATTGGACTTCAAAATTTGAATCAACGAATTGAGGAGTGGGGGTTGAGGGGTCTCAACGACTTACGAAGTTTGACCATCTGGGGAGAGTATGTGGATGGGATGGAGTGTTTATCTCCTAGTGTTTATGATGGAGACTGGAGCCGCCTCCTCCCTTCGTCCCTCCTCCATTTGTCTATTAGGAAAATGAAGAAGTTGGAGAGGGTGGGTGGGGGACTCAGACACCACCTCACCTCCCTTCAAACTTTTTCTATTGATCATTGTGGGAGGTTGAGGTGTTTACCGGATGACGGCCTCCCTGACTCCCTGGAATGTCTCCGCATTTGGGGATGTACGGAGGAGGAGTTGGTGGAGAAATGCAGGAAGGGGAAAGGGGAATATTGGCATTCCCACCTCCGACTCATCCCACGAGTTACTATTTTTTAGTAAGATGTTGCGTTAGATTTGGTATTAGGGGAGTATTAATATTATTAATGTGTGTTTTTGCTTGTACTTTTGTATCCTCTGTTTTAAGATAATAATTATACAACTCTGCGATCCACCGACTCATCCCAGTAATTAATTTGATTTTGATAAAATTCCAAACATGATTTTCACCGTATTCAAATATATTCTTTTTTCCCATACTCCTTTTTCTTTTTATCTTTAAGATTTGTCGTTTTATTCTCACCAAACTTGTAGAAGAATCTTCGTTCGGTAGTTAGTTTATCACTATTTTTTTATTTTATGGATGGATATATTTAAGAAGGGTGAATGAAAGTGTAATTTTACTTTAAACTGAGGCTAGAAAATTTCCAATTCGTCCTCTTGGGGCTGGAAAAAACCATCTCACTCTACATAAGTAGGGCTTGCTTATCCTTTTCTTCCTGATAAGTAGCTTTTGTTTTAACTTTCTTTGTGTCCATAACTTGATATGATGAAAAAAATTGGAAGCAGGATTTTCCTTTTCATAGTAAATGACAAGGAGATGGATTATAAGCATGTACGTACGAAATACTTCACAAAAATGTAACATTCTACCGAGTCGAAATTAATTCGAATTTTAGGATAAATTAATACAAACTTCCCATTTAAAAAAAAAAAATTGTTTTCTCATGATTTCCACTTTCTAACCATCCACAGACAACACCAAATTCTAGAATCCGAAGATTAGTCACAAAAAAACATATATAAATAAATACCCCTGTCTTATGCACACAAAATGTTTGGAACGAATTTTGTACAATGCCGTAGTTGATAATTCACCGAATCTTCTGGAAGAGCATGAAGAACACCGGGGACAGAACATCGTCATTAAGAGCTTCACTATGCCAAGTAGCCGAGCATTATACGGATTTACAGTTAGTTCGAAAAAGATATTGGTCAAATACGATCATAATTTGATAATTTCTCAATTTATTAGTCTCACTTAAGTACAAGTTCCTAACATTGGCCTTCAATTTACTTTTGGAGATGTTGTTCTTAGCCGCGACAAAAGTAAAATATTTCCTAAATTTTTAAACTCCCGGTTTTGAACCACGGCAATTACAAGAAGTCGGGATTAAAAATCGAAAACTTCAAATACCTTGTTTTTTTTTTCAAAAAACGCGGTTTCGAACGGTAATGTTAAGATGCTAAGGTCCATCAAATCGATAGGGCCTCCCATCACCCGAGTATCTACGTGCTAGCCTTTTTGTTTCAAGGAGATGATGTATATGAAGTTTTGTACGGAAATACGGTTAGTTTTAAAAAAAAATTTACGAAATACGGTCCCAGTTTAGTAAAATACGGTTTTACCATCGAAGAGGCGCGTTATGAAACGCACCCTCCGTGTATGAAAGGAAGGAGCGGAATTCCAAAACCCGCCCCTAGCATTCTAACCAGGACATGTTCTATCGTAATCCGTTACGACATCTAGATACACATGAAAGGTTGTTCTACGTAACTTATGACGATATTATTCCTTCAACGGTCGTGGCGTGCTAGTTTTATGAGAAATATAGCCGAGAGATCGTTATGGCAGCAGCGATATCGAATGAAATTTTATTTTCATGTCGAAATATGTAATGCAACTTTTTTTCAATAATCATTGCCTTGAAGTTTCGTTCATTCTTAGACAAGATTTACCTATTAATGAAAGTCCATTGTCTATTTTACGGTCATTTCATCTCGTATATGATCTCAATGGAAGAAAATTGTCACTAGTTTTAACAATAAATCCGTTATTTGTGTAGTATGGTTTGGATCGAATATATTCGGGTTATCATGTATCGCCTATATATAGTGAAACAACCCGTTTTAAATAAGCAGAAATAATAATTGATTACATCCTAACATGAATTTTATAAAAGAAAAAGTAAAACAAATAAAACAAAATTCTAGCATTTGTTGTTCGAGAAATGTGTAAGAACACGAAGAAAACCGTAAAGCCGAAACATATTATTCGGAGACGTGATACCAAGAACCAAACAAGAAACCATTTTACTTACATATGCGGGGGCAAACTCCTCCTTTTGCAGGCGGGTCGTCCCGGATCTTTCCCAAGGCATCCATATCAAGAAGGTTGGGACATTGATAAAATTGTTACTTTAAAAAAGTGTTAAAAATTCGATAATAAAATAAAATGAAATAAGGATGAATCAATCTTGAAATATTAATCATGAGATATTAATCGTCTCGCTCTTTGTCTTTGAGGAGACCACATCATCTCCAAAGATGCTCATCCATCCTCTTGCTTTTTCACTCTCTTAACTTGAGAGCGGTCGTATTGACACGTGACACCACACCCTCAATCTACCCAGATTCCCCCCTTCATTTAGTAAACAAAATTATAATTTAATGGAAACAAAAAACAAGCGATTACAAAATAATTAAGAAAAAAATATTACTTACTTTTTGTTTCCTCATTTTCTGCGTAGTAAAAAACGGGAAATCACAACGAGTTGGTTTATTGATATTGAATCACTTATTAAAAAAATAAAATAAAAAAAATATACATGAAAAAAAAATTATTCATCGACTAGTTTTAAGTAGAAAGTAATGCTTCAATGGTCTTTTTTCTTTCTAATTAAGATAGCTTCTACGATGACTAATCAAAAACCTACTTGAGTTATATATATATATATATATAGTCTAGATAATAAACAAGTTTAGCCCATGTATTTATCTTAAACGAAATATTTCTATCGCATATTAATGTCTCTTTTAACCCATATAAATGTAAGTGATCGGAATTGAGTTATCCGTATTCTCATGCTCAAATTTTTTTTAATTTTGTAAAAAGAATATTTTTAGCATGTCATCTTGCATTAATTATAAAGATAGCCAATCGTCTCCTATTCACTGAGAATATAGTTTGGATCGAACGTCCTTAACTCTATATTATTAGTAGTGTACATAACCCGATTCTTTCACGATATATTTTATATTGTTGCCTTTGCAAGAAGGAGAGTTTTATAAAACATTGACTAGTTTTGTAAAGGAATAATGTAATTTAAAAACAAAAAAACAAAAAAAACAAACTAGTCCTCCTTAAATATGAACCAAACTTGGGTGCATCTGCCATTCACATATTGCCACGTAAGCATGAAATAATATAAAATAAATTTGATGCCAGCCGTGTATAACTTGTCACGCATCGTCATCCCCAAATTCGTTATCAATGTTAAATGTCTAGAATAAATGACATTAATTTATAATCTCATTTAGTACCATTAAGTGTGAGTTAGTGGGTGGAGTTAATGTGTAGTCAGTGGGGTGAAGTTAATGACTTAGAATTTATTGTAGAGTAAATGCTTTCTCTAGGACACTATATAAGGAGAAGCATTGTCTAAATGTTGTAAGAAGAAGCAAGAGAAAAAGAGAAAGAGGGAAAAAAAAGTTATAAGAGAAGTAAAAGGGTTGGTAGTTACCCAAAATTTCGTCTCCAAATTCCTTGTTCCTTATTTCCAGAAACACCTCGCTGTGTCTCAGCAGTTCCGCAAAACCCTTCCTGCGATACAGCAAAGCACTGCTTTCCAAACAACCCCAACAAATTTTGGTATCAGAGCGCAGCAGATCATGGCTACGTCTTCCAGCAGCATGTTATTTTCCTATTCACCCAACCAAATCCCGATCTTTGACGGAGAGCACTATGATTTCTAGAGTTCGCAAATGGAGACTACCTTTCTCTCACAAGATTTGTGGAGAATAGTTGATGAAGGCTTTGAAGAAAATGACGACTCGTCAAATGAGGAAGAAGGTGCTGGAGAACAAGAAAAGAAGGTTAAAGAAAACGTGATGAAGAATGCGATGGTATTGCGGATCTTGCAACAATTCGTAAGTAAGACGATTTATCCGAGACTTTATGGTCTCAAGAAGGCGAAAGAAGCGTGGAGCGTATTGAAGAAAGAATTTCAAGGCTCGGAGAAAGTGATTTCCATCAAGCTTCAAGGCTTGTGGAGGGATTTGACAACTTGGCTATGAAGGAGTCCGAAACGGTAAATGATTTCTTCTCGAGAGTTGTCGAAATCATGATCAAATCAAATGTTGCGGAGATGAAGTTCCGGACAAGAAGGTTGTGGAGAAAGTGTTGAGAAGCCTGCCTCAGAAATTTGAGCACGTTGTTGCTGTGATTCAGGAAACGAAGAATCTGGGAGAAATTTCTATGCATGAGCTAATGGGTTCGCTTGAAGCTCCCGAAAGAATCTGGGAGAAATTTATTGCTATATATAACAAATGTGTTTGTCAATATATATATAAACTTTTATAAAAATACTAAATATGAATTTATACAAACACTTGTAAAAATTTCGCTAATTTTCAACGTAGAGTCTGCATTATCTCATATAGCTATCCAATATGATACGCAGTTATACCATATTTTCTTAACAAGAGCCAAAATAGGATGATTTCTGGCACCTCTTATAACGACGTTGCACCTCTCGTTCAAATTCGTAGTCATAAGATCATATTTATAATAGCCATCCCGACTCAAACACCACCGCTCTTCATTTTTCTCGGCGAAAAACTCGCCAGCTTTTGGCATTGATTCAATCATAATGTTCTTGTACATCATATTCATTGATTTCCCCGCTGCGGCTATCAACTTCCTTTTATAAACAACATTTGTATATCTCGTATTGAAATTGTTTTCCATATGTTTAAGACAGAACCGCCAATGCGCAAATGGCGGGCTCCAACCCACCTGCGGATCATTCACACCCGCTTGAATGCCAGCATGGTTGGAAGGAATACTTCGAACATGTGCTGTCGCGGCGGCTGCCCAGAAGCGGAAGACCCACATGGACCATTGAGTGGATCCAATTCTTTCAATCTTAAGCAGCTCGCACTTCAGCGAAATGAGAGACTCGAGGCTAATCAAGCCCCAACTAAACTATTCCAAAACAGAGAGAGAATATGGATTTCATCTCCCCCGTCCTCAACCTGGTCGGCTCTCAACTCATAGCCAAGTATGCCCGGATCCATGGCATCTCCGACAAGCTCAAGTCATGGGGTGAGAAGCTGCCCGGGATCCAAGCCGTTTAGGATTCTGCCGAGGAAAAGCAGTTGTACGACAGTGACCCTGCTACTGTCTTGTGGCTTTTGTTTAGGAAAGAAATATCTTTGGCCTCGTGTAATTTTGGCGACCTGTTCAAAGTGCTTAACTAAAATCGAGGTGAATCGTACGCTGCTTTGACGTAGGAACATCTTCAATTCATAATTTGTCTTGTTAGTTGTCGATATCCCAAATGATTTTGTGGTCCTAAAACCTCAAGAGTCCAAACCCGCGTTACATGGACCGTGCGGACTCGGGCAACAACGCGTAGGATACTAGACCTTGAACATTTTATTTTGTGTATGATTATGTTTATGTGGTCGCATTAAACAAAAGTGAGTCATGAATTCCTTAACTGACCTATGCTTCATATCATTGGTACTCCCACTCTTGCTTTCTACCATCGAGTTCTATCTATCCACAGTGAGTCATGAATTCCTTAACTGACCTATGCTTCGACACCTTCTCCCGCAACCTGCTCTCCTTCGTCTCGTTAGCCTAGAGGGAGGAAGGCATTGTCGCTATGACGATGCCTTCCTCGTCATAGCGACAATGTGTTCCTACGACGACCATGGTATTACAAATGTGTTCGAATGGATGTAATCCAATGGACAATTTGATCTTTCCTAAAACTTCATAACCAAGTTACGTGCTAAGGTCAATTTATTTAAGGGACGAGGGTTTTAAAAAATATTAACCTCGAGAGTTACATGGATTTGTGACTGACAACTAGATCCCGACACAGAAAAAAGTTCTGCACAGTCCTTGGTCGTCCGCTCATGGAAACAGCTGCCTGTGTTCACGTTCAAGATTATCCGGTGGCTGTTCCCGTTCAGGTGTCGGTCTTTTTACAGTCTCGAAAAATATAAAATAACCGGAAGCACCAGCGGCCAACTAGCTGGATTGTGCAAGCATCACAAATAGCCGCTATTCTGGAGCAAGCAGCTCCTCCTTCTCCCAATAAGAAAAAGGACACCTGGATTGAGGCTGCACACTCAACTTATTCGCATCATGAACACGGGGACATGGCATCGAACAAGAGCAATGAGCCAGAAGGTCCCACTGAATTTGACGCAGATTTTCACACTGATTTTCAGGATCATGATCTAGTTGCAAAGACTGTGGAGTGCTGAGATACCTCATTATGGAGCTCAATGAGAAACTTCAGTGCTTGTCACCTCCGTAATCTCTGAGAAAACCTTCCATGATAGTAGCATACGTACGGTCATTCGGGGATATACCCAACCTCTTCATGTTATCAAGAAGTTCATAGGCTTTACTAACACTACTGCTTTTGCAGAGCCCCTTAATTATGGCATTCGTGGTCACGACGTTGGGCTGTACCCCTTTGCATAACATGGAGTGAAGTAGCTCCATCGCAGCATCAAACATTTCGGTTTCGCATGCTCCGTTAATGAGGATAGTATATACATAAACATTTAACTCCAGTCCNTTTGCATAACATGGAGTGAAGTAGCTCCATCGCAGCATCAAACATTTCGGTTTCGCATGCTCCGTTAATGAGGATAGTATATACATAAACATTTAACTCCAGTCCTGCCATTTCAAAGTTTCCAAACAACCTGATTGCCTCATCGATTCGTCGGCACCTACACACCTTCCATCACGACTGCATACGTTTTCTCATTTACAGTATCACCATAACCAATAATTTTGTAAAATAGTTGCAGAGCAGTCCGAGCATTTCCACTGAGAAATAATCCGCGAATAAGAACATTATAGGCTACACAATTAGGTTTAAGACCCCTATTGAGCATTTCAAAGAAAAGCAGCCAGACCTGACCGAAATTCTTTTCCATAATATATCCATTCATCAAGGTACTGAGGGTCACGACATTGGGAGAGCAGCCCTTCTCGATCATGGCCACGAATACGTTATTAGCTTCCTCAGTTCGTCCCCGAAGACAATAACCGTTGATCAGGGAATTGTAAATCCAAGTGGTTGGTTCAAAACCCTTCGAGACCATCACATCAAATATGCATTGAGCCTCGTCTATCTTGCCCTCTTTGCCAAGACCATCAATGCGGACATTGAAGGTGTATGAACTTGGGTTTATTCCTCTGTAGACCATTTCCTCGAACACGTCCTTAACCTCAATCCATCGACCGCAAACACTAAGGCCTTGGATTAAGGATGTATAAGAATTGGAATCGGGCATAATGCCGTTGTTGACTTGCTCCACCAACAACGCCCTCGCTTCATCGCACTTGTCTTGACAGCATAGCCCGTAAATCAAGGTACTGTATGTCACGTTGTCTGGAAGAATGCCCTTCGACCTTATCACTCTCAATAACTCCAACCCTTCTTCCACTCTTCCTTGACAGCATAGCCCGTAAATCAAGGTATTGTACGTCACGTTGTTTGGAAGAATGCCCTTGGACCTTATCACTCTCAATAACTCCAACGCTTCTTCCACTCTTCCTTGACAGCATAGCCCATGAATCACGGCAGTGTATGTCACGTTGTCTGGAAGAATGCCCTTCAACCTTATCACTCCCAGTAACTCCAAAGCTTCGTCCACTCTTCCTTCTTTGCACAGACCATCGACACAGGTACCGTAGACGACAAGGTTATTGAAGCTGCAACCACATTCATCGGAATCGGCCACAAATTCCAAGGCCATAGCAGAGTTACCAGACCTGCACAAGTTTTCACGATCACACCGATCATGTATCCATCCGCTGGATCGCCCCTAGACCTCATGTCACGGACCAAACCGACTGCACGAGCGAAGTCCCCATCCCGACACAGCCCATCGAGCAGAGTGGTCAGCGTCACCGCGTTGGGCTTGAGCCCGATCTTGAAAATCCTAGAGAGGACAGAGAAGGCGAGATCGGTCCTGTTGGTACGACAGAGACTGTTGACCAATATGTTCATAACGACCAAGTGATTGGACAGCCCGGCCGAGTACAGACGCTCGACGAAGCCGACGTTGGCTTGGTACTGCTTCATTCTGGAGACGGCTGACAACAAGGAAGTGAAAACCCCCTGCGGAGGCTTGGGCTTCGCGGCGAGCAAAGCGTTGAGGGAGGACCAGGCTTCCTCGGTGTTCCTGAAGCTCTTCAGTGGTCGATTACTCATTTTTTGGGAACTGAAACCCTAAACTCCGCCTCTTACGATATAATATGTATAAGGCCAAATTATCAAATCTATCCCGAACTTTGGCTCTTTTTTTCGATTTATCCAGAATTTTCAATAATATCATCAGCTAACCTAACGTTTGTCCGTTATCTCAAATATAACCCCCGTCCACCCGACCCTCGGACGGAAACAGACGTGGCTCCGACGTGTCCCTTGACGCCGTCAATCCACCGTTTTCTTTTGACATTTGCTGACATGGCGAACACGTGGTAGTGAAGTGGAACCACGTCGGATCTCGGAATCCTAAATTCCGATGTTCCTCCCCCAAATTTAGCCCCAAATCAGAACCCCCTTACCCTAATTCGATTCTAGCCTTCCCGTTTGGAAATCCCTACCGTTCGCAACACCCTCTCATTTGCAACTCCTCGCAAATTCCTCGCTGCGCCCATCTCGAGGCTTCCCTCCCCGAGAGGCCTCCTTCCCCAATGAGTGAACAGTAACTCACCGGTCTGAGTTGGTTCCAGCGAGGGAAGGGCAATGTAAACAGGGGCTCGACGAAGGGAGGGGGCTGCGGCGGGTAGAGGGGCTGCGGCTAGGGAAGGAAAATGTAAACGGGGGCTTGACGAAGGGAGGGGGCTGCGGCGGGTAGAGGGGCTGCGGCTAGGGAAGGAAAATGTAAACGGGGGCTCGACGAAGGGAGGGGGCTGCGGCTTGGGAAGGACAAGCCTTTCAGAGATCAACGATGGAGTTGCGAACAAGAAATCGGATTAGGGAACTGCGAACTTGCGAACGGGAAATCGGATTAGGGTTGGGTTAGGAGTTCTGATTTGGTGCCGAAATTGGGGAAATCGGAATTTAAGGAGAAAACGATGGATTGACGGCGTTAAGGGACACGTCGGAGCCACGTCTCTTTCCGTCCGAGGGTCTGGTGGACAGAGGTTATATTTGAGATAAGGGACAAACGTTAGGCTAGCTGATGATATTATTGAAAATTCTGGGTAAATCGGAAAAAAGAGCCAAAGTTCAGGGTATATTTGATAATTTGGCCTATAGATAATCCTTTTAAGCCATGAAGATGCTTCTTCCTCTACAAAAAAATTAAAATTAAAAAATATATATATATTATACGTCTTCGATTTCTTTTTTTTTCTGTATCTCATCGTGTTTGCATCATTACCAATTTATGGACTTAATTATTAAATATATCCTCAACTTTACTTAATTTTTCGATCTAACATAAAGTTTAAAACTTATTTCTATATAGCCTGTACTTTTCCCCTATTTCAAATTTATCCCTTTATCAAAATTCGTCTTCTAATCAAATTCTCACAATTAGAAATTAATCTTAAGCGGCTCTGATACCAACCTTGTATATCAAGACTACTACTTAAGAAGATTTTTTTAATTGTCTTTGTCGTCGGCTTTCAGCAACCTCGAATACTCGTTTAAATATTTCGAACTTGCCGCAAATCCCAAATTAGACTTGCCTTCAAGGAAAAACTCAACGAATTCACTCTGCACGAGAGTCAGTTCTTCTAATTTTTTAGAATAACTATCCACAAGCTCAGTTAGCTGCGTAATTTGAGCTGATATGCTTGTCAATCGATCAACCACAGTGTTTAGTAACCCTTATAGTAGAATCCTTGCCAACTCCGTGATCCAGATGGAGCAATTCCGGGTTGGGCAATCAGTCATAAGAATGACTTGTACGTTTGTACCAAGCGTGCTCTTGCACCTTCTTCTTAATCTTTTCTTAGATTAGAAGAATCATAAACAACATAGTGGGAAGTTTATCATACCTTAATCAAGTGGGTTGCTCAGAGGGTTCACCAAGCTTCTACAACTTCAGAGATCCAAGAGTAGTACAATTCTCAAATGAGAGAATTAAACGGAGAGACTCTTCTGTGTCATTCCAATGCCCATACACGATGGTCTTATATAGACACTACTCATCCAAGGTTTTAGCCAAAGGCTTCAATCCCTTCAAGGTTCTGATCTTTCGATCTGACCTTCCATTAGTCTTAACCAATTTTGATTAATTATAATCACCTTACTCTTAGTTCTTTAAGGTATTGGTTCTGGAGAGCGATTCAGAGAATTTTACTCAGAGATGTGAGAGAAAATTTCTCTATTCGATTTGCCTCCCCCAAATGAGGTAGATGGCTTGTGAATATATACACAAAGAAGCTGGTATCGATGCACTATTTGCCAGCTTAAAAAGAAAAAGGAATCTAACTATTACAAAAGTTAGTGGGGTCCTAATGACCGACAAAGCTGTCCTAGTCTAACTTTATACAGTTGTTGTCTCCCGTCGGCATTATTGCCTGTTCTTGGGAGATTCCTTCCTGATTGTTGGCGTTTGATGGCTTGCCAACTTCTTTTTCAGAGAGTCCTTGTTGATGACTTTCCAGACTTTGCTTGACTCTCTCTACATCTTCTTCAAACCGCTAAGCTAAGGATTTGTCATTATAATTAGCGATTTGTTTTCAAACCCTAAAAGTGTCGGTCCGGAGACTCAACTCAGAGTTTTCCCTCCTCCAGAAATTATCCAGAAGATCAAGAAACCTCTGCCATCCTCGATCTCCAGCCTGTTCATCAACTAGGCTTAGATGCGACCGAAGAATCGTGACGATTGCGACCGAAGAATCGCGACGATTGTCATCCCATCGCAGAGCACATAATATAACTCCTTGCAGGGTTGTCATCCCATCGCAGAGCACATAATACAACCTTTACGGCCTTTCTTACTTTTTTTCTTTGTAATACTCGCGCCATAGACCCTTGTGATCAAGGTTCTGTTGTTGAGGTTCTATAAGATGTCGACTCTCACTAGGGTGGATGTTCCAGAACTACATATTCCAAAGGATCACCTTCCCATACTATTCATGGTCTTCCTCCTCTAGGATAGTACTTGTAATCAATGTCGTAGCATACTTTGGTTCGTAGCCTAGACATCCGAGTATAAACCTCACCAAATTCGGCAATGGTTCGATCGACTCTGGATCTGTTCTATCGATCTCCAGAATATCAACAAACCCAACATACAAATATGGTAAAGCTAACCCCACCGTACCTGAATTCAACCTCAGGCATGGCTACTTGTCCTCAACCCAATGTAGGTATGGACGAAGTACAGTGTTCTCCTCGAGCGAGGATTCACTCATGTCTTCTACTACCATAGGGGTCTGGTATTCCTTGACCTCATATGGTAATATTGACATAGTCGTCTTGAGCATCTGCTGATGTTCCTTAACGGTTTTCAACAGCTCCTCACCATTTGAAATCTTAAGCTTTAGCTTTGACTCTAGAACTCTGCCGTACTCGATCACTTTAGCTGTAAAAAAACTCAATATGCCGCTTGTCATCATGTTTGATGCCACCCATGAGTCCTCCACAGACCACCGAAGCGTCGCAAGATAGGGATGCATCCTCGTATAAGTCTTGATCGAAGTACCAGGATCCTTCCAGATCTTCATGGATTACTCCATAACGGCGTTTGCCATCGTGACCTGTCACTGTGAGCTTGCTCACCATACTCTTTGAACAAGTCTACAGGAATTACTTCCTCAAGGTTCTCCTTATTCTCAGGATTACCTTCAATGAGTATTTCTGCCTTTTCAAAATCGAATAGCAGGTCACACTCCATTGCTGCCACTTCATCGGGATCTGCCCTTGGTTCGGGTTCTACCCTCTAAATCGGCTCACCTACCAAAGCTTTGAATTGTTTCTCCTCATCAGCATATTCAGCCTCTACCTGCTCTTTTTGCTCTTTCAGAGTCTGTAACAGAGCTTTGTAGTTCCTGACCACCTGATTTATAGAGATACCTTGTTCTTTTGTCAGTTGATTCCGACAGTAATTAAACTGTTCCGTGGTTTAAGGAAACCTCCAAGGTTCTTCCACCTTATCGTCCTTCTTAGGACCATCCTTTACAAGATCATTCCTCTTGGGACCAGAAGATCCAAGCCTCTTGGCTCTCTCCTCTTCTTCCTCTAGGCTTCTCTTCTAGACTTAGCTTTTACTTTGTCTTTTAGATCTGTCATCTTCACCTTTCCTTTGGAGCTTTCCTCCTTAGGATCAGCCATCTTCTTTTGAAAATCTTTCGTGTTTCCTTTAGACTTAGGATTTCCCTTATCCTTAGGATCCACCTTCCCTTCCTGGGAAATCTTCTCTTTCTCCTTCGAATTGGCAACTGCATTTCCTTTAGGTTCAGCCATCCCCTTATGGGGTTATCCATTCGCTTTTCCCTCAAATCTAGTCATAGCGTTTTCTTTGGGATCATCCATCTCCTTCTGGAGATCTGCTTTCGCTTCTCCTTTGGAATCGGCAACTGCCTTTTCCTTAGGATTAGCCACTCCCTTTTGAGAATCCGTAGTTTTCAGCTTCTTAGGACATTCGTAAGAACGATGCCCCAGTTGCTTATACTGCCAGCACATAACTATTGCTTTCGTTCCGGCACTGGAACCAGTATCGCTATGCTCACCATCTTTCTTATTAGGACATACCTTCTTGGAGTGTCCTTCCTTCTTGCATCCCCAGCATATCTTTCTCTTCGCAGTAGGATCCATCTGTAGAGTGTTTAGAGAGAGAGGAATTCGTAAGTTCTCTAGAGAGAGAATCAACTATTATGTTGTGGTCGGATGAGATGTATTCGACCTCATATTTATAATAGCTAAACCATTCTTGCAACCTCAAAAGTCTAATTTGCCTAGCCTCTTTAAGGTTCAGACTCATAAACTTTTTTAAATATGTCGAGTCAGAGCGCATTAAGAATTTCTTAGGTGCCGAAAAGATGTAGAAAGCCTTAATTCCATTTTTCAAGGCTAACACTTCTTTTTCATGTATCGGGTAACGAAGCTCGTACACCTTGAAGCTACCTGACCAGTATTTGCATACCGGTTCTGGTTTACGTCCTCTAATTTGAAGGACTGCTCCCCAAAACTCGTCAGAAGCCTCAACTTCCAGGACTAATTCATCCTTATCAGAAGGCAAAGCGAGTTGCGGTAAATTTTTAACCTTCGCCTTAATCCTTTGAATAGACTGAGAATCCTCATCTTCCCATATCCAAGGATTCGTAAAAGATGTCTTCTTTGAAATCCTTCCCAAATCTCGGGACAGGTCTTTCACAAACTTTCTTGCATAGTTCACAAATCCGAAGAATCTTTGGACTTGTTTCCTATCCTCAAGTCTGTCAGAAAATTCAATTATTTTCTCGGCAATATGACTTTGAAGTTTAATTTTTCCCATCTCAATCTCCATGCCCAGAAAATTAACTGATTCCTTAAACCACTCTATCTTTCTTTCAGATAGAATCATGCCCTCCTGACGAAAGACATCAGTCACCTTATCAAGGTGCCTCATGTGCTCGTCTTCGTTCTGACTATAGACTAACACATCGTCTATATAGGCCGCACAAAACTTACGGACCTGCTTAAAAGCATTATCCAATTTGCGCTGAAAGACGCCTGAAGCATTCTTCAAGCCGAACGGCATAACCAACCATTCAAACATTCATTGCTGAGCATTGAAGGCAGTTAGAGGAACCGACTCTTCCTCCATCTTGACTTGCCAACAACCACTTTAAAATTCAAATTTGAAAAATTATTTTTGTTGGCTCAAACTGATCCTATTAATAAGATCACCCGCAGTGGGAATCTTATAGTCATCGTCTTTTGTCGCTTTGTTAAGCTGACGATAATCTATAACCATTCGTGCTTTTCCTCGCACCTGCTCGGTATGGTCAATTACCATAAATGCATGACTAGAATGTGAACTATAACTGTCCCTAACCAAGCCTTTTCCAAGCAACTCAGGAATTTGTTTTTCAAACTCCTCAACCATCTCAGTCGTATACGTAATGTTTCGGGCTCGTATAATGGTTCCGGGATCCTTCAACTCTAATTTAGCCTTCAGGCCATTTCGAGTCCATAACTTCAGTGGATCTTCACTAAAGTTATCGGCCAGTTTCACAAGGAACTTATCCCATTTCATCCCTGTTAACTTAACAGACATACACACTTCCTGTTTGTGACAGGTCGTCTTACCAGTTAGAACTACTGGTACTCATTGGAGAAAACAAAGTTTGCATCCAATCATGGTCTTGTTCTGCCATCCGGATATCACCTCGCTGACCTCGTACTCTGAAAGCTCTTTCGCATGGAGAATTTCCACAGTATTCAGTCTATTTTAACGGATAGAAGCCAAATTTTAACCTAAGTTTGGGCTCCTGGAGAATACTAATTTTGACACCACCAATGGTGACGTCGTCTGCATCCTGCACAAAGGAAGATTTTCCCTTTATCCCTTAAGGAAGGCGTTACCAAGTATGATATCTGCCTCAAACAAAAGATGTGCAAGGATCTCTTTAATGATGAACTTTTGTCCACCAATAAAGACCACACATTGTTGGCCTTATGGCCAACTATTGTCGCCATGCCATCAACGTTAATCATATGGATGGATTTCTGCAGTGGTTCCCACCACTCATCTGGTAGAGCATTGAGTCTAGCACAGCTTATGCTACACCCAGTGTCTATCAAGGTATTCAAGGAATACTCATAGTATCTAGGAAACTTGAAAGTAAGCGCCACATAGGTGCTCAGTTCCTCCTTCCTGACACTAAATCCCTTATGTTGGATAACACTTGGGGATGGTTCTATCATCCGCCAGATATCGTCTATGGGAATAGACCTCTGCTCGGCTATCTGCTCGATAACCTTACAGACTTCAGGAATTTGGGATAAAGAGTTTTCCAGATTGGTAACTCTTAACATCCGTATTGACTCCTCTCTCAGCTGATCTACTGGGCCTTCATAGACTGGTAGTGATACCTGTCTATACCCCACGATTCTACCCGTATGTTGCGACGGGGTCCTTGAATCGACAAACCTTCGAGACATCACTTCTTCCACTAGTGGAGGTGCAGATGCTTCTGCTGGTCGAGAGACAATTACGTCCTCTCCCACATCACTAGCTCTAGAAGAGAGTTCAGAGAGCGTAGGAGTTCTTGGCTCTCTCAGGATTGGAATCCTCACATGCATATGCCTGTGAGCTCTATTGCTACTCATAGGCAAGTACCTATCAGCTCTATCGTTAACCCTTGACGGTTCACCCAACATTAAAGTAATCCCATTATCTCTCTGTCGGATATTAGCCACACTAATGGGCCTAGAGCTACTACCAGGCTTAGTCATAATCCAACTCCTTGGCCAGGTTAACTCTAGTGGGTTTACCTCATGCCTATGGAACTGTTGGTAGTTGTTATGACCTTCCTCGAACAACTCGGTAAGCCTCGAGATGTTCCTCACACCAGGACTGGTAGTATTCACAAATCGGTAAATCACCCTAGTGTGATACACCAAGAATTTGGCCTGGGGATTCATACGATCCATATTCATCGACTTAATTCTTAAAGTCAATGAAGTCCCCAAACAACAATCATTCAAAGCCATCATGAAATTTGGATGGACTTGGAACCATACAGGACCATGTGCAAGATTTGCCTGTATTCATGATATCAGCTAATCTTTAAACTCTCGCCACCGTTTATCGATCACAGCTGCTACCACAGGATTATTCGCCGGTAAATGAAACAGCGGAATCAATCCTACCTAGATTAACCCTATGTGTATATAGTTATATACACCTCTTGCACTTCGCATAGTATCTCATATGCGTTGTACATTTAACAAGGGTATGTCCAGCGTCTCAAGCTCAGTGCTCGTGACTTGTGTCGTCGCCTCAGACTGCGAGATATCTATTATTGATCGAAAACTAAATCTCGACACATTATGGACTTCTCTCACATTAACATTAGGCAACCTCCATTCCAGAATAGACTGGGATGGATCTTCGTACTGGTGGGATTCTTTCAGTACCTGATTCGTTGTTTCCAGCAGAACCAACTCATCACCATCTCCGTTCTGCTCTGCTCTCATCATAAACAGTTGCTCAGTCCAGAGATCAGAATCATCATCTCAGTCTGTGTCGTAGTTTGACACTATCTCATAGATTGACTCTACTTCCGAGTCCAATTCGGAAATCTCCTACTCATCAATTGGTTCATAAGCCAGGACTTCCTCCTCATGACTCCTGTCATCCAGAAATACCATTCGGAGTCTTTCTTTCCTTTGGTTCTTCTTGGGACATGTGTCTGCCTTGTGATTCTTCGAACCACAAAATCAGCAGCAATTACAACTGCTCAACGGTTTCCCCTTAGGACATTTAGGTTCTCTGCCATGCTTACGTTTGAAGGCATCAATCCTATCTTTATCCTTGAGGTTATCCTGTCTCCTCACAAACCTTTTGGGTTTGTAAGCAAGACTCCTCCTTGCTTGCGCTGGAAGTCTTTCTTGGGTCAAACTTTCTTTTTGTTGTACCAAAACAAACCTCCTCTTTCGAGGAAAGTTTCTTGTTCTCAAAGGTTCACCTGAAGTACTGCGAGTATCGCATCCATACCTCCCAAGGACATACTCAATCTGAGAACAACAGCTCTTGTTCAGGTAAGGTAGCTTCTTAGCTGCCTCTTTGACCTGGAGCTTAGTACACATCTTTTTTATCGCGTACTTCACAGCCTGAATTTTACCTCCAAGTCCAGGAACTATTTTCTCCTCGACTAGAGGTAATTCGTATGCCTTTTGCGCAACCTCAGTCCAGGGTTCTATTAGTTTTACAGAAATGATTCCCAATATGAAATGCTGCGACACTATATCCAGATTGTGATAATACTTCTGGAATTCACACACATAGTTGTAGAACAGACACATATCACAGATCTATAGTTTAACCAGAGCGGTCAACAACTGCTCTTTTTCCACAGTTTTAGTGGACAACGAAAAACCACAGAACTCCTATTTAAGGGCGTCAGCGATTATTGCTAACACACCATCAACGATCAGCGCTTGATCTATCTTTTCTTTGATGTCTATGTGCGCCACCAAAGATTTCTAATATTTCTGCGTCGTTCCCATGAGGGCTGCCACGTACAATTCGTAAACTGATCCAGGGGATAAATCCCTGTGGACGCCGTCATTCGAATCAGTGATAACCACTAATCTGTATTTTCAGATACGTGCTTCTCATAATCTATGTCCAGAAAAGCACCATGGGTGATTATTGGCTTTAATACATTATCCCTCGGAATAAATTCCGGCTTGGTTCTATAGGGATAATCTGGCCTGTAAATCTCCCTCTTCGCAGTAACCAATTCATTGAACATTCTATTGTCCAAATGAATCGGTGTATCATCTGCCAAACCTAAGGCTTTCCTCAAATCTCTCGTCAACTCTCCACTCTGAGAGTTCAAGTTTTCACTTCGTTTTCGTGGATCTAAGATATACGGAGTCACTGACTCTTTGTACATCTCGTCAACACTCTTGCCTTGATTCTGGTTGGAATTTCTTCCTCTTAAAACCAACTTTTCGACATGTTTTCCTATAGTACTCTCCTGTCCAGACATCGCCTCGGCTTCGGGCCTTTTTAAACGTCTCTCATGCTCAATCGAGTCTAACATCTTGTTTACAATCGAGCCAACTTCTTGAGTAAGGAAGTTTCGGCTCTCAAGACTTTCTGAACCACCCTGAATTGTTAGCTGAGTTAAAATATCATTTATACTCTTGCTAATCCCATAAGGGGTCATTCTAGACTCCGTGACGAACTCCAATCGTGAAGGAGTCCCAGAGGATTTCCCTTCTCCAGCCATTCTGAAAATTCGACTTAAGGACTTTGATGGATATTTTTGAAAACAGGTCAAAGCTTAGGATGTTGAGAGATATTTCCTAAACGTCGGGGTAGATTGGAAAAATTTTTGTAACTTTAGGATATTTTTTATAAATCAGCCCAATTTTTATTATACCAACAGCCTGTGTCTTGATTTCTACATTTATGGAAGTGATGCATAATTGATTAAAACAAATAAATAAAAAAAATTATTTTTTAATTTTCCTCGGTTTGATTTATTAAATGAATTCCTTATTACAAGAAGAAGTAAAAAAAATAAAAATGTAAAATTAATTTTTTTCCTTTTCCTCAACAGAAAATGAAATCTAAAGTTATATGTAGCTATTTAAATAAGGAATAGATATTGATTTTAATATTTTTATGCTTTGTACAATTTAGTACAAAATACAAAAAAGGGATTTCGAATTGTATATCATACATTTTTTTCGAAATAAACCGTATTATCGTACAAACCTCTAATGAAGTGTGTTTGCCAAGGAATTCTTCCAACTCAAACGCTTTGAAATGTTTGTTATTCGTACAAAATGTGATAAATGAACAATTCGACAATGAAGAGACTCAGCCTTTGCGACGCTTCTCTTAGGTTCACTCTGAAATCGTCTATCCAAGGATGTTCGATCTAAGGCAGATAATAAATGAACACAAGTTATCCTCAGCCTGTGGTTTAATTTGACTCAACAAAAGGAAACTTAACAAATAACTTTGATAATGTGTTGTAGGTGAAGCTTCTCCCTTTTGCCACTGAACTTCGCTTGACAAATACATGAGCATCCTTATACATGACTGAGATTGAGAGAGTCGACACTACCATTTTGGACACCAGAGCTCAGGAGGGACAGTTTGCTCGACTTTTTAACAAAAGGATGTCCTAGCCTCTTCCGAGGATGGATTGAGTTCACGCTCTTTGAAGCTAGTACAGGAGCTTGTTTGCATAAATACTTTCGAACCGTTATGCGCGTGCTTGGCTCGAGGGCACGCATATATCCCAATTCATTTCATCTTTTTTTTCATCGCTAAATCTCATGAGTCATCTGCTAGTATGCAGCTTAAGCTACTTGGCACACACAAGGCCACTAATATTGTACAGTAAAGAAAATCTTGAACAAATTGGTCAGCTTTAGATAAGGCTGAAACCTCAACACTCGGAGCTCTTATTTCCGCTACTCCCATTTTTTTTTATGCTAATCGACTCGTTCAATGTGGTTTTTTTCTATGATCGATAGTCTGATATATTGGGTGGCTGAAAATTATTGTTAGACTGCTACGTAATGTAGACTACCTTCATAATATAGAACATAGAGTGTTGCACATAAAAACATGTCGACACCTGCATTATTTACTTATTGTAATAAAGAGTAGAACTAAAAGATAAAAATTTCAAAATTAGAATTTATTATTATAAATTTATTTTGAAATATTAAAACACTGCTAATCTTGTATTAAATGAATATGTCTGATTTGCGGTCAAAAGATTATAAAAACTACCAGATAAGTATGACAAAATTTTATAATAATATATAATGTAATTATGATAATGATACTATATTATTTTAATTAATTATAATCTTTGATTTGAAAAAGGCGGCAACTCCTCCGTTAAGAAAAGTTTATTTGTAAAACAAACAATTCAATTCGACAAAAAAGATTGAAATCCGAATTCGAGCTAAATCTATTTCGAAGAAATTGCAAACAACCGCGAGACTCAATCGAAAGAAAACATAATGTTTCGGAGAATTCGAGCTAGCAACAAGAAGCAATTCAAAGTGTAGATGTTTTGTGTGCGTAAATACTCCTAGATGCTTCACGTATGGGAGTCCATATACGGTCATTTTCAATATTTAGTACAAGCGCCAGTTTACGAGGCACGGTGTTATTAATATATTTTACTTTTCGATTTATACTTTTGGATCGATCTTTTTTATTTTTTTCCAAAATTAATTTCACATGCGCCCGGTTGAAACCCGATATTAGAGCACATATGTGATTATACTATGTAAATCGATGTTTTTTGAAAATGTATAGTTGTATATTATTTCGTTTTTTGTTATAAAACTATTCATACATGTCACGCTAATTTTAATACAGGTCATTTTACGGTTCATACAAGTAGTCCACTTATTTTTATAAATGTAATTTCACTACCCTCATTTTAATACATATCATTTTATTGTTCATACATGTGGTCGAACTTGAACGTATGTTTTTTTTTATGCCACATAAAATGATAGGACTATATGCATGAACAACAAAAAGATATGTACAAAAACTGTAAATTCAAAACATTAAATCCGAAATGTTAAACCGCAATATAGCGATCTGAGAAGTTTGGGCAGAAGGGATACTCCAGATGACGGGGTCATCCACCAGGTCCGATTCTTTTGATGGTTTGTCCACTCTTATCACTCTCGGCCTCAGGTATGATGACGTCTTTCCTCTTACAGAATTCGGCTGGTGGTTCATCACCAAGTATCCGCTGCTGACATTCAGTATCCTCTCTCTTGCTTCAAGGCGACTACATATTTTTCGCATTCGAAGTTCCTGGGTTGGAGAACACAGATAATTGGAGCTAATGAAACGCCTTCCCTTGTTCTTGCTTCAGGGTGCTCTGACCGGTGCTCCGGAGAATGGCTTCTGTCCAAGCTGTGGTCCTGCATAACACAACCCAGAGTACAAGTGTCGAGTTAGCTTGCCATCCCATAGAGAACGTCAACAAGAAATCTCTAAATCAGCGCTCCAATCCTCGACTATTGGACTGTAACTCCGGACCTATTTTCTCATTTTCCAGGGCGGCAGAATAGCACTTTCATCTATTGTACATATTTGACTCTCGGGTTTTCTTTTTCTTTTTCTTCAAATAACTTGCACGGTATTAATAATCAAATGGTTGCCAGATGCTATACTCGGAGGGATTGCTCTAATTATATCACACTGGTTATCATGTAATACCAGAACATTACCTCAAGTAAGAAACATAGTTATCTCTGCCGGCCTGCCCGGGAACCAACGAGAATGACCAGTTGCCTCTGATTGGTCCCGAGCAGTGGCAACAATAGTCAACTGCTTCGTGCTGAATTCAGGGGACATCTGAAAATAAAACAAATGAAGTTGAAGATCAGTATTACTAAGCACACTGGAATTGACATACGAAGAAATGTGAAGACACTGAAACATTAAATGCTTCTTCCATTGATAAAATGGGATACATGAGAGGATCCCGACACAGAAAAAAGTTTTGCACAGTCCTTGATCGTCCGCTCATGGAAACAGCTGCCTGTGTCCGCGTTCAAGAGTATCCGGTTGCTGTTCCCGTTCAGGTGTCGGTCTTTTTACTGTCTCGAAAAATATAAAATAACCGGAAGCTCCAGCGGCCAACTACCTGGATTGTGCAAGCATCACAAATAGCCGCTATTCTGGAGCAAGCAGCTCCTCCTTCTCCCAATAAAAAAAAGGACACCTGGATTGAGGCTGCACACTCAACTTATCTGCATCATGAACACGGGGACATGGCATCTAACAAGACCAATGAGCCAGATGGTCCCACTGAATTTGAGGCAGATTTTCACACTGATTTTCAGGATCATGATCTAGTTGCAAAGACTATGGAGTGCTGAGGTACCTCATCATGGAGCTCAATGAGAAACTTCAGTGCTTGTCGCCTCCGTAATCTCTGAGAAAACCTTCCATGATAGTAGCATACGTAAGGTCATTTGGGGATATACCCAACCTCTTCATGTTATCAAGAAGTTCATAGGCTTTACTAACACTACCGCTTTTGCAGAGCCCCTTAATTATGGCAGTCATGGTCACGACGTCGGGCTGTACCCCTTTGCATAACATGGAGTGAAGTAGCTCCATCCCAGCATCAAACATTTCGGTTTCACATGCTCCGTTAATGAGGATAGTATATACATAAACATTTAACTCCAGTCCCGCCATTTCAAAGTTTCTAAACAACCTGATTGCCTCATCGATTCGTCGGCACCTACACAAACCTTCCATCACGACGGCATATGTTTTCTCATTTACAGTATCACCGTAACCAATAATTTTGTAAAATAGTTGCAGAGCAGTCCGAGCATTTCCACTGAGAAATAATCCGCGAATAAGAACAGTATATGTTACACAATCAGGTTTAAGACCCCTATTGAGCATTTCAAAGAAAAGCAGCCGGACCTGACCGAAATTCTTTTCCATGATATATCCATTCATCAAGGTACTGAGGGTAACGACATTGGGAGAGCAGCCCTTCTCGATCATGGCCACGAATACGTTATTAGCTTCCTCAGTTCGTCCCCCAAGACAATAACCGTTGATCAGGGAATTGTAAATACAAGTGGTTGGTTCAAAACCTTTCGAGACCATCACATCAAATATGCATTGAGCCTCGTCTATCTTGCCCTCTTTGCCAAGACCATCGATGAGGACAGTGAAGGTGTATGAACTGGGGTTTATTCCTCTGTAGACCATTTCCTCGAACATGTCCTTAACCTCGATCCATCGACCGCAAACACTAAGGCCTTGGATTAAGGATGTATAAGAATAGGCATCGGGCATAATGCCGTTGATAACTTGCTCCTCCAACAACGCCCTCGCTTCGTTGCACTTGCCTTGACAGCATAGCCCATGAATCACGGCACTGTACGCCACGATGTCTGGAAGAATGCCCTTCGACCTTATAACTCTCAATAACTCCAACGCTTCTTCCACTCTTCCTTGACAGCATAGCCCATGAATCACGGCATTGTACGTCACGATGTCTGGAAGAATGCCCTTCGACCTTATCACTCCCAGTAACTCCAAAGCTTCGTCCACTCTTCCTTCTTTGCACAGACCATCGACACAGGTATTGTAGACGACAAGGTTATTGAAGCTGCAACCACTTTTCTCGGCATCGGCCACAAATTCCAAGGCCATATCCGAGTTACTAGACCTGCACAAGCACTTCACGATCACACCGATCACGTATCCATCCACTGGATCGCCCCTAGACATCATGTCACGGACCAAACCGACTGCGCGAGCGTAGTCCCCATCCCGACACAGCCCATCGAGCAGATTGGTCAGCGTCACGGCGTTTGGCTTGAGCCCGATCTTGAAAATCCTAGAGAGGACAGAGAAGGCGAGATCCGTCCTGTTGGTACGACAGAGACTGTTGACCAATATGTTCATAACGACCAAGTGATTGGACAGCCCAGCCGAGTGCAGACGCTCGACGAAGCCGACGTTGGCTTGGTACTGCTTCATTCTGGAGACGGCTAACAACAAGGAAGTGAAAACCCCCTGCGGAGGCTTGGGCTTCGCGGCGAGCATCGCGTTGAGGGAGGACCAGGCTTCCTCGATGTTCTTGAAGCTCTTCAGCGGTCGTTTAGTCATTTTTGGGAGAACACCCCACGAAACCCTAACTCCGCCTCTTACAAAATGCCTTCTAAGCCACGAAGATGCTGCAATTTCATCCTCTGGTTCACCAAAAAATTAACATATAGATTTATATATTATACGTATTTAATATTTATTTTTTTCCGTATTTCATCGTATTGTATCATTACCAATTTTTATTATACCAACTCCATGTGTCTTGAATTTATATAATTAATTAAAACAAATAAAGTAAAACAAAAATTTTACTTTTTTCTTAACCAAATCAATTCTAATTACTTAAAATTAAATTTAATCAAATGATAATATATTTCGATCAGTAAAACTTTCAGCTTCGCCATCAACAACCAACGTATGTATAGGACATACATCGGGGGGTCCCTTAAAATTCATATATTGGAATATTAAAAGAATGCCTTATTACAAGAAGAAGTTAAACAAAAATGAAATCAATTGAAGCGATGATTTTTTACCTTTCTTTTGTTTACTCGGTAGAAAATGGTAAGAAATTGTAACAAGGGAGCCGCCCACAAAAGAAGAATTTCCTCACCTTTGGATGAATCCATTTGTTTGGGCACAGGCAGAGCAGAGCAAACCCTGAAGATGATGTGGTTGGAGATCGTTGGGCGTCCGCAGTTGGGTTGGTCTCATCCAGCAAATGGGTCTCGGTTGCAACGGCTATCGTCACATGAGCGCGAGTATGACCATGGTTGTACTTGTTCTTCGAAAACTGTGTGGCCGCAGCTCGTGCTCCAGCTTATGGCTGCACTGAGACTGGAAGATATCGTTAACACACAGCCATTACATTTTTTATAGAAAAAGGTAAGGCACGACCTGAAATCGGATCTCACCTTCTTTTCCAAGTTGTAGACACCTTGGAACCATCGCATCTCGAAAGGGATTACTAGTCTCTGCATCGCTTCCGGTAGAAAAACCGAAGCAATATTCACCATAGATGTAGTCGCATTTATGGACGGACGGATACTAACGAAACTTCAGACCTGAGGTCGTACGGAAAGCCAGCAGAAGTCCGTCTGTGGTTCAAGCCGTACCAGGAGGACCCGGATACGTGCTCAATCAACCAAATCGATTCACATCAACCAACGCAAGGATTCAGAAGTAGCTTTACCGACCCCTTCAGTCACTGCCTCCCACGAAGCCAATTCCTCATGTCTTACGCATCTGACGACATCGACGCAACCTTCAATCAGCATGAGGATGACGCAAAAGACGAGAAACCGCCTTCAAAGACAATGGCCCCAAACTCCATCATCCTTTCGGTCCTTTTCCTTCTGTTGTTTGTCGATGGGCCCCAGTCTTGAATCTAATGATGTAATGAGGTTTGCGAAGAATCTCCTCAAGGCCTTTGGCTACTTGTTAGATAATTATACCTCCAGTGACGACGACACATATGACATGGCATTGACGTCTGCCTTGAGGAAGTACCAAACTTTGTATGGATTGAATGTCTCCGGAAGAATAGAGCCCGACACGTTAATGATGATGAGTCGGCCTCGTGGCGATATCTCCGACCATTCCTCGGCAAATAACATCGTGCCGTCGTATAGTTTCTTTCCAGGAAAANTGCTAAAGACCATAATATATCATAAACCTCAGACAGGGGAGGACCAGGACCTGCCCTCGACTCGCTTGATGCCATGGACGAGGAGGGAAGCCCAGGGATGGTGCATCGTCAGGCAAGGATTCCTATGGTTACCCTCCTCCCCCCTCCCAGGGGACCATACGATCACCATTTTGTTGCTTAAGTGGAAGTGGAAGTAGGGGGAACTCCAGGGAATTGAGAATCTGGGAGCAATCTTCTTGATTTTATTCTTAAGAAAATTATATTCGAGAATTCATGGAAACAACACAATCGGACAGAACTCCATCACACGACACACACCCTTTGGAAGTTACCGGAAACTTCTTACATGGAGTAAGGGGGTTGCTTGGTTGGCTACAACTTTGGCACTGAATTTCAACCTCTGCAAACATTTCCCAACCTCATTTTAAATGAACATACTTCGTTAAATTTGGCAGTGAACTCTACCGGGCTGCCCGGGCACCGACAAGGATGCCCAGTTGCCTAGGATTGGTCGCGAGCAGTGGCAACAATGGATAATGGCTTCACGCTGAGTTCAGGGGACATCTGAAAGTAAACAAATGAAGAGCAGCATTATTCAGCACTAATGGAACTGACATGCGAAGACAGTGAAAGATTAGATGCTTCTTCCATCGATAAAATTGGATACCAGTGGGGATCCCAACCCAGAAAGAAGTTCAGCACAGTCCTCCCTCCTCTGCTCATGGCTACACCTGCCTGTGTTCATGTTCAAGAGTTTCTGGTTGTTGTTCCCGTTCAGGAGTCGGCCTTTACTGTCTCGAAATGTACAAAACAACTGGATGCTCCCGCGCCCAACTTATCTGGATTGATGCTGCACAGTCAGCTTATCTGCATCATGAATACGGGGACATGGCATGAAACTAGAACAAAGAGACAGATGGTCCCGCTGGATTTGAGGCAGATTTTCGTACTGATTATCAGGATCACAATCTAATTGCCATGACTATGAAGAGCTGAGGTACCCCCATCATTCGTTGGGAAACATCAATGCTTGTCAGCTTCACAATCTAATTCCAGTCCCGCCATTTCTAAGTTTCTAAGCAATCTGAATGCCTCATTGATTCGGTCGGCACCTGCATAAACCATCCATAACGACGCCATATGTTTTCTCATCTACAGTATCGCCATAAGCAATAATTTTGTAAAATAGTTGCTGAGCAGTCCGAGCATTTCCACTGAGAAAGAATCCGCGAATAAGAACACTATATGTTATACGATCAGGTTTAAGACCTCTATTGAGCATTTCAAAGAAAAGCAACCGGGCCTGACCGAAATTCTTTTCTATGAAATATCCATTCATCAAGGTATTGAAGGTGACGACATCGGGAGAGCAATAACTGTTGATCATGGCCACGAATACGTTATTAGCTTCCTCAGTTTGTCCATGTAGACAATAACCGTTGATCAGGGAAGTAAATACAAGTGGTTGGTTCCAAACCTTTCGAGACCGTCACATCAAATATGCATTGAACCTGGTCTATCTTGCCCTCTTTGCCAAGACCATCGATGAGGACAGTGAAGGTGTATAAACTTGGCTTTATTCCTCTGCAGACCATTTCCTCAAACATGTCCTTAACCTCGATCCATCAACGGCAAACACTAAGGCCTTGGATTAAGGATGTATAAGAATAGGCATTGGGCATAATGCCGTTGATAACTTGCTCCTCCAACAACGCCCTCGCTTCGTCGCACTTGCCTTGACAGCATAGCCCATAAATCAAGGTACTGTACGTCACGTTGTCTGGAAGAATGCCCTTCGACCTTATCACTCTCAATAACTCCAAAGCTTCTTCCACTCTTCCTTGACAGCATAGCCCATGAATCACGGCAGCTTACGTCACGTTGTTCGGAAGAATGCCCTTCAACCTTATCGCTCCCAGTAACTCCAAAGCTTCATCCACTCTTCCTTCTTTGCACAGACCATCGACACAGGTACTGTAGACGACAAGGTTATTGAAGCTGCAACTTCTTTCCACGGAATCAGAAACAGGAGGGAAGCAATGGCAGGAAGGCTTATATCTTTAGGTTGCAGCCGAGGACTTCGATAAACCGTGTGAGTCACTCGCCTTGGCTGTAGTCAGTGCACGCGCCACAGCAGATGATTCATATTTCAGACCTTCTGTAGTGAAATCAACACTTTGATCAAGTCCTGCACAAATTGGGCTTATGAGTAATGGGCCTAAATTTTTAAGCCCATCAGTGCAGGCCCATAATACATGCAGATAACCTCGCACTGCATATTTTACAATATGATACAACACTTTGATTACAAAGTTTCGATTTCATAATAAACGTTTACTCACTGGATCATCGAAATCTTTCGTCAAAACCCTAATAACATGTTAATTTCATCGCATCGAATCGATATTTCCCGAACGTTCAAAACCTTAATCTAGAAGTTAGAATTTATGATGGAAATTCGACTTGAAGGTATCGCACCAAATATATTGAGACGATGAAGGTAATGTTCACCCAATTACTATTTCTTTTCTCTCCATTAAAATTATGATCCATTATCAGATTGATATCCATCTATAAAGCTTGTCGACCAATGCTGGGGCAGATGAAATATTGCGATTCTATCTAAAGTCGTGCTCTGACCAACGGGATTTCGCCACGTGGGTCGATGCGATAAGACCAGGCCGTCGTGGGGGTGGCCGAAACCACTCTATGTTCGAACATAATTCTTTCACTGCTTTAGAGTAGAAAAAAATTAGTAAAATATGGTAATTTGTTTCAAAATTTTAAAAATAATGATAGTTCGACTTTCAAAAAGTCTAAATTCACTTTTCTTATTTATTTAAAGTAGAATGAAATTTTTTAAAAGTCGAATTTAGATTTTTCAAAACTATTTATCATATTTCATGAATTTCTTTTCAAAAATATTACTCTACTTCAGGAATTCTAAAATTTTGTCAACTCACGAATACCTTCTCTTTTTTTTTCATGAGCTCAAGTAGTTCCAAAGTTTATTAAAAGGACACATCAAAGACAATGGCCCCAAACTCCATCATCCTTTCGGTCCTTTTCCTTCTGTTGTTTGTCGATGGGCCCCAGTCTCGAATCTAATGATGTAATGAGGTTTGCGAAGAATCTCCACAAGGCCTTTGGCTACTTGTTAGATAATTATACCTCCATTGACGACGACACATATGACATGGCATTGACGTCTGCCTTGAGGAAGTACCAAACTTTGTATGGATTGAATGTCTCCGGAAGAATAGAGCCCTACACGTTAATGATGATGAGTCGGCCTCGTGGCGATATCTCCGACCATTCCTCGGCAAATAACATCGTGCCGTCGTATAGTTTCTTTCCAGGAAAACCCAAATGGCCAAAATCCAAGAGGAGACTCAAGTACACCTTCACTTCCATCAAGTCTATCCCGTCCAAAAACGTAAGTGAGGCCATATCGAGGGCCTTCTCGACATGGTCAGCCATGCCAGACTTCGCTTTCTAATCGGTGGCGAGCGTTTTCATAATACCGCAAATAAGGATAGGATTCTATAGAGGCGAACACGGGGATTCAAAACCCTTCGATGGTCGTGTCGGTTCCTTTGCTCATATGCCTTCGCTCCGCCAAGCGGAATTATGCACTTTGACGCGGACGAGGACTGGGGCACGGTCCAAGCTCCCAATATCCTTGACCTAGAATCGGTCGCGTTGCACGAGATTAGGCACCTTCTCGGGCTTTTTCACAGCGACAGGCCGAGCGTCGTGATGTATGATACATTTGACTATGGGCAAATTAGGAGGGAACTTGACCAAGATGATATTGATGGCATTCGGGCTTTGTATGCGGACTGAACAGTAGTCAAATTCCTGATAAAATATTTTCAGTTTATTTCATTAACTGTGATAAACAACTTAAAATTAAAGATGTTGGGGTCCCTTTTTATTTGTCTACCTCTAATAAGAAGCCGAGATTCCTACGTGTTTAAATAAGAAAATTATTATAAAATTACACGAAATTAGTAAGAATATAAATTTGAAATCTCATGGCTCGTAATCGATAAAAAACGCATGAAGTTGTAGATGGAGAAACTAACGAACTGAAAATACAGACGAGGTCATCGCATGATTTTCATAGTTCATCCATCGTTAATTGTTTGTCTCTCAATTTTATCTTCCATTAGCTTTCAAAAGCATGCCGCTTCGCCTCTATTGCTTGGAAACACCCCACTAAGCACAACTCATCAGAATCATCACCACATCTCTGAAGGAATTCAGGCGCCGTGGAAGTGGTAAAAATATATTTTTTTTAGCCAAAAATCACAATATCATCATAGTACGTATAATATATTTGAGATAAAGCAACCAAAAACTTACCCGGAAATCGTACCTCGAAATTTTCGGTAAATTAGAACAGAGTCGCGAATACGCAAGAGCCCCACGTGTGACTCCTCTAGTGGTATCCACGCGCACGCGATCACGAACACTCGACGATACGGCTGGTGCTAGCCTCTTGAATCCGTCTAGTCTCTCAATCGGAACCACCTCAAAATTCTAAACTCTCGTATTTTGTTTCTGTCATCTCCCCATTTCCTCTTGACTCTCTGATCATTTTAATCACCCTCTTTTTTTATTTGTTTTTTTTCTTTATTATAATCAGCTGGAAATTTTGTTTGGCATCGTAACAGATTGCCATTAATAAAAAAAAAACAAATCTTGTAACGTAAAAAAATATCTTTGATTGAAAAAGGGTACCTTACATATTATAATAAAATATTTTTTGTTTAAAGATCTAATGTAAATAAATCTATACTTACAAATGAAATTCACCAGAATAAATCCATATTCGGCCAATTTATTTACTTCCGATATTTCAGAATAAATTAATAATCCAATTAATTCTAATTCTAAAATAATAAAATGATTAATTTAGTATCCACTAAATAATCAAAATAAAATGTTCGTGTCCACGTGCTATGCGTGCGACCCTCTAGGTCCTATACACGAAGGTAGTGTATATCCATACACAAACTAAGGTAACCGTCTAGCAACAGTTTTTAGTCACCCAACGTGTTAGGATAATGATTATAAATCATAAACCACTATGAACCGATTACTGTGTAATTCAACCTCTTCATCTAATCGACATCCCAATTAATTCGGCGTAAAATACATCATCACAGAATTAATTTTTTTACTTGTTTACCAAGATATAATAGACTCACTTGAATGTAAAACATTCCTCCCATGGCCATGGATTTTAGAGTCACTAATATCTCTATCAAGTGGCCTAGATGTCAACTCTTTAATCCAAGAGAGCGATGAATCCTTTATTGACTCAACACTATTCTCTCTACGCTTTATAACACACCCAACAATCGTATTACTCACAATCCGGTTAAAGACCGCTTTTAACGACGTCAAAGTGCGCAAACTCCACGCATAGAATAAATGAAGGTCTCAAGTCAAAAGATCAGTTACACTCGTCCATAAAGAGGATTGACCAATGATGTTTAATATGTGATATCATCTTAAACGGGTCGAGTCTAGTAACCCTAATCTCAGGGTACCCCTAAGTATAACCTGGATACACTATCCATTGGTCTATCTTGACCTTAGTTACACTTAGTGATAATCTAGATGTCCATGTCCCCTCTAAACATATATCCGATCACGTACTATTTCATATTAATACACTAATTAATCTGAGGGACTTTATCATTAATAATTTTACGTGTAGAAAAGTAAAATAATCAATGATAAATACTCGCCTTTATTAATTATTTATCCACAAATACATTAAAGTGTCTTGGCACATAAGTGCACCCCCTAACAATCTCCCACTTGCACTATTGCCAAGCACTATGAACTCGAAGTCCTAGGCTCCTCACATGGGTCTCATGTTTCTGCATAGATAAGGCCTTTGTGAGTGGGTCCGCGATATTCTCACTCGTATCAACTCTGCGAACCAACACGTCACCCCTCTGAACAATCTCTCGGAGGATGTGATATTTCCGCAGTACGTGCTTGGATTGTTGGTGAAACCTCGGCTCCTTGGCCTGCGCTATGGCTGCATTGTTGTCACAGTACAATGTCACTGGGTCAACAATGCTCGGAACCACTTCAAGCTCCGTTATGAAGTTCTTGATCCATACAGCTTCCTTTGCCGCCTCGGAAGCTGCAATGTACTCGGACTCAGCTGTAGAATCTGCAACTGTCTCTTGTTTGAAACTCCTCCAACATACAGCTGCACCATTCAAGCAAAACACATAACCCTGCTGCGATTTCAGATCATCTCAATCTGTCTGGAAACTAGCGTCGGTATATCATCTGACAACTAATTCTTCATCTCGTCCTTGCGAGGACACCCAAGTGGCTGTCTCTTATACACATCTAGATGTGTATAAGAGACAGCTCTGGTTCGAACACATCGCACATACCTGGAAAATTAAGGTTGGTCTCCTGGGTGATGGCTAATAAAAGAGGAGCCGCACCTGCTGGGCTTTTGGCCTAACTGAAATTGGACCGACAGGGGAGCAGGCCTCAAGTCGGGCCAGAGGGGATGTAGTGGGGCCGGGCCTGAGATTCGCAGGCTTGTAAAAGAGCCTCCGAACCTCGTGAGAGGGCTCGCAAAAGTAAGTCCACCACGAACCCGCTGATATAAAAAAAAAAAAAAAAAAACTAATTCTTCATCTCCTCCATAGATTAATAACATGTCCTTTGTTCTTCTAAGATACTTGAGGATAGTCTTTACTACAGTCCAATGACTCTCTCCAGGATCTGACTGATATCTACTTGTCATGCTCAAAGCATACGAGACATCGGGTCGAGTGAAAATTATGGCATACATAATGGACCCTATGGCAGATGCATAAGGTATCTTGTCCATCCTACCTCTTTCCTCCTGTGTCTTCGGACAAAAAGACTTGGAAAGATGTACACCATGTGACATTGGCAAGAATCCCCTCTTGGAGTCTTGCATGCTGAACCTATTTAGCACCTTGTCAATATACATATTTTGACTCAAACCCAGCAACCTATTTTGTCTATCTCGGTATAATCTAATACCTAAGACATAAGTCACTTCCCCAGGATCTTTCATACAGAAACACTCTCCCAGCCAAGTCTTAGTAGACTCTAGGTTAGGGATATCATTGCCTATCAAAAGTATATCATCAACATACAGCACTAGGAACGAAATCTTGCTCCCACTAACCTTCTTGTAAACGCAAGGTTCCTCTGGATTCTTGACATAGCCAAATTCTTTGACTGCTTCGTCAAATCGCAGATTCCAACTCCGAGATGCCTGCTTTAGCCCATAAATGGACCTCTTGAGCTTACATACTTTAACTGCATTCTTGGATGCAATGAAACCGGGAGGTTGTATCATAAACACTTCCTCCTGTAACTTTCCATTCAGAAAAGCGGTTTTTACATCCATCTGCCGGATCTCGTAATCATTGTAAGCTGCTATTGCAAGTAGAATTCTAATGGACTTAAGCATTACAACCGGTGAAAATGTTTCATCATAGTCAATTCCTTGACGTTGAGTGAAACCCTTGGCCATAAGTCTTGCTTTATAGGTACTTATATTTCCTTCCATGTCAATCTTCTTCTTGAAGATCCACTTGCACCCTATGGGTTTTACCCCAACTGGCGCATCAACCAACTCCCAAACTTGGTTGGTATACATGGAGTCCATCTCTGATTTCATGGCTTCTAGCCATTTCTCGGAATCATTTGAAACGATTGCTTCCTCGTAAGTTGACGGTTCATCATCCTCGATGACCAGTACTTCCCCATGTTGGGTTACCAGCCAACCATATATGTCAGGCTCTCGGTGTACTCTTGTCGACTTACGTTGATCTTGCGTTCCTTGAACATTTTCAGAAGTTGGAATTGCTTGTACTAGTGGTACCGATTCCCTATCTAATAGTTTAGTTTCCAACCTGTTTGTAGAGTCCGAAATTTTTTCTAGACTTACTTTACTCCCACTACTCTCTTTAGAAATGAATTCCTTTCCAAGAAAGTAGCATATCGAGCAACGATAACTTTGTGCTCGCTTGGGAGATAAAAATAGTATCCCTTTGTTTCCTTGGGATAACCTACAAACATACACTCTGTGGATCTTGCCGCAAGCTTATCAGAATTCTCATTCTTCACATAAGCATCACAACCCCATATCTTAAGATAAGACAAGTTTAGTTTCTTCCCAAACCATACTTCATAAGGAGTCTTATCTACTGACTTGGTTGGAACTCGGTTAAGCATGTATGCTGCTGTTTCTAAGGCGTAACCCCAAAATGACAACAGAAGACTTGCATGACTCATCATTGATCTAACCATGTCCATGAGTGTGCGGTTCCTCCTTTCTGAAACACCATTCCACTCCGGTGTTCTAGGAGGTGTGAGTTGTGAAACGATCCCCCACTCTTTTAGGTAATCAATGAACTCTTGGCTAAGATACTCGCTGCCTCGATCACTCCGAAGGGCTTTTATCTTCTGGCCTCGTTGATTTTCTACCTCGTTCTTAAACTCTTTAAACTTTTCTAGAGTTTCAGACTTGTGTCTCATTAAGTAGACATATCCATATCTACTTAAATCATCAGTGAAAGTCACGAAGTAGTTATACGCTCATCTGGCCTGAACCGATAATGGTCCACACACATCACTATGTATGAGTTCTAGCAGTTCCTTGGCCCTTTCACCTGTCTTGGTAAAAGACTTCTTGGTCATTTTACCTTGTAAACACGCTTCACATGTATCTATGGGCTCTAACTCAAAAGAGTCCAAATACCCGTTACTCAGTAACCTTGCGATGCGTTTCTCGTTTACATGACCAAGTTTACAATGCCAGAGATATGTTATGTTTGAGTCACGCATTTTCTGTTTCTTCCCTTCAACACAGTAAATCGGCTCATCCAAATTCAGAACGTACAAACCATTATTTAATGAACCATTTCCATAGAACATCCCATCCAAATAAAAGGAACACGACTTGTCCTTAAATTTAAATACAAATCCCTTGGCGTCTAAACTCGACACCGAAATGATGTTCTTGGAAAAACTAGGAACGAAATAACAGTTCTCCAAATTTAAATCAAATCCACTGGGCAACTTTACTACATACGTCCCTATAGCTAATGCAGCAACCTTAGCTCCATTCGCCACTCGTAGGTCCATCTCGCCCTTGGATAGCCGTCTGCAGTCACTTAGACCCTGCAAGTTCGCACAAATGTGAGAACTACTTCCGGAGTCTATGACCCATGATGAAGAAACAGAAAGATTGCATTCAATCACAAAGATACTTGAAGCATCTGCTCCGCTGGCATTCTTCTTCATGAGTTGGAAGCAATTCTTCTTCTAATGGCCTTTCCTGCCACAATGAAAGTATATAGCTTCTTTCTCATCAGGCTGGGGCACCTGCTGCTCCTTCTTAAGCTTCTTTTGAGCTGGAGGTCCAGCGCTCTTAACTGCTTTAGCCTTGGGATTGAATTTTCCGGTGCTAGGACTTTTAAAGGTCTTTCTGACCATCATTGCTCGTGGTGAAGGATTCACCTTCATGTCTTTCTCCGCAGTTTTCAGCATTGCCATCAGATTAGTCAAACTCTTCTCCATACTGTTCATGTTGAAGTTCAACACAAACTGAGAAAATGATGGTGGGAGTAAGGATAAAACCAGGTCAACAGCTAAGTCCTGGTCCTGCTTGGAACCCAAGCTCTCGAGCCTTTCAATGTACCTTATCATCTTGAGTATATGTGGCCCAACTGGGTTGCTTCCACCAGCATTGTTCGAAACAGTGCCCGAGAAGTCTCATATCTCTCAACTCTTGCACTCTCTTGGAAGAGCTCACGTAAGTGCTGATCAATCTCCCTACCACTCATGTTCTCATGCTGCCTCTGTAACTCGGGAGACATAGAAGACAACATGATGCACTGAACATCCAGCGCATCCTCCAAGTACTGACTATAGTAAGACTGATCATCCTCAGAAGCATCAGGTGCAGGTTCTTTAAGTGCTTCATCCTCCAGCACATAAATCTTTCTTTCGTGCCTTAGGACAATTTTCAGTTTCCTATACCAATCCAGGAAGTTGGAACCGATGAGGATATTCTCTTTCTTGAGAATGCTTCGCAGCAAAAAGGTGTTTGTGTTTGCCATCTACAAAATAATTTAAATGAGAGTTTTAGTATTTGTGGAATATTAATTAATAAAGACTTTAATATAACTCCCACTATTTTATTCGAAAACAACAGCCCCCACTGTTGAAAACGAGAATTTGTTGGTAATAATTCTTAGTGGGACCGAAATCTTGAAACATGAAGTATGCACACAGCTGAGCTGTACCTATACACTACACGAAACAAGTAGGCTTTAACTCACCAATCGCAATTATCTATGCGACTTTCGGTATTTTCACGTTGAGTCTAATAACTCTTAAACTCAACACTTGCCCCTCAAAAAGGTGACCTTAGATGAGTTAAACAAGTCAACTAAATTGAGTTAAGTCGACCCATTAATCATTTAGAATAAATTACATATGTTCTACCAGAAGCCCACAGCTAAGCTGTACTGATTCATGAGAAAAATCCGACTATTATAATAAACATTAATGGAGGGCCTTTATTTTATAAAATATTGACTTAATATTTAGGGGATTTTATTTATCATTATTGTCTCACCACAAAATATTTTATGTGACATATGTCCATGTCAACCGACTCCTCTTCATAGAAGAGTAAAAGATTTTTCTTATTTTTAATTTTCTAAAAGAAATCATTATCTTTGCTTTCTTAGTCGGCCGTTAGAGAATCTAGTAAAATATATATGGTTTATATATTGTTCGACCAAATTTCTACTCTCTGGTCGATTAATTCTAAAATCCTGATTTGTATATGTAATATACATAAACCGAATCTTGGACATTTAAAATATTGTCCATCGGTTCCAATATTATTAGTTGGCCGTACCAATTTTAATGGGATGAGAATTGGGAAATTTTTTTAATATATTTTATTAAAAGCGTTGATTATATTGTTTTAAAAGTTAAAAGTGATTAATTTTTAAATATTTTATTACTAAGAATATTGTAGATAATCTTTTAAATAAATAAATCTAATATTATTGAAAATCTTCATATAATATTATTTAAATTGAGAATCTAAGAAATCATTCTTTCATGATTTCAAGATTCTTACGTAAATTTGTCCAACTTAAAATATACTAGCACAAAAAGTTATAATATTTTATAAATAGAAAATCTAAAAATCCCAACTTTGCGATTCTGTCGTAGGTTTTGTACAATTTAATTATTACCTAGGACAAAGTAATCATGGTCTTCAACAAATAAAACCACATATAAAATTAAAATCTCATAATTTTAAATTTTAAAATTCAATTCCATATTGAAATTTTCGTTTAGTAAATATGTATATCAAATAAAATACGATTCAACCATGAACGAGCTCTGATACCAACCGAAGGAATTCAGGCGGAGAGGAAGTGGTAAAAATATATTTTTTTTAGCCCAAAATCACAATATCATCATGGTACGTATAATATATTTGAGATAAAGCAACAAAAAACTTACCCGGAAGTCGTACCTCGAAATTTCAGGCAAATTAGAACAGAGTCGCGAATAAGCAAAAGCCCCGCGTGTGACTCCTCTAGTGGTATCCATGTGCACGCGATCACGAACACTCGACGATCCGGCAGGTGCTAGCCTCTTGGATCCGTCTAGTCTCTCAATCGGAAGCACTTCAAAATTCTAAACTCTCGTATTTTGTTTCTGTCCTCTCCCCATTTCCTCTTGACTCTCGGATCATTTTAATCACCTTCTTTTTTATTTGTTTTTTTTCTTTATTATAATTAGCTGGAGATTTTGTTTGGCATCCTAACATATTGCCATTAATAAAAAAAATCAAATCTTGTAACGTAAAAAAATATCTTTGATTGAAAAAGGTACCTTACATATTATAATAAAATATTTTTTGTTTAAAGATCTAATGTAAATAAATCTATACTTACAAATGAAATTCACCTGAATAAATCCATATTCAATATTGGCTAATTTATTTACTTCTGATATTTCAGAATAAATTAATAATCCAATTAATTCTAATTCTAAAATAATAAAATGATTAATTTAGTATCCACTAAATAATCAAAATAAAATGTTCGTGTCCACGTGCTATGCGTGCGACCCTCTAGGTCCTATACACGAAGGTAGTATATATCCATACACAAACTAAGGTAACCGTCTAGCAACAGTTTTTAGTCACCCAACGTATTAGGATAATGATTATAAACCATAAACCACTATGAACCGATTACTGTGTAATTCAATCTCTTCATCTAACCGACATCTCAATTAATTCGGCGTGAAATACATCATCACAGAATTAATTGTTTTACTTGTTTACCAAGATATAATAGACTCACTTGAATGTAAAGCTTTCCTCCCATGGCCATGGATTTTAGAGTCACTAATATCTCTATCAAGTGGCCTAGATGTCAACTCTTTAATCCAAGAGAGCGATGAATCCTTTATTGACTCAACACTATTCTCTCTACGCTTTGTAACACACCCAACAATCGTATTACTCACAATCCGGTTAAAGACCGCTTTTAACGACGTCAAAGNAGTCAAAAGATCAGTTACACTCGTTCATAAAAAGGATTGACCAATGATGTTTAATATGTGGTATCCTCTTAAACGGGTCGTATCCAGTAACCCTATTATCAGGGTACCCCTAAGTATAACCTGGATACATTATCCCTTGGTCTATCTTGACCTCAGTTACAGTTAGCGATAATCTAGATGTCCATGTCCCCTCTAAACATCTATCCGATCACGGACTATTTCAGATTAATATACTCAATAATCTGTGGGACTTTATCATTAATAATTTTACGTGCAGAAAAGTAAAATAATCAATGACAAATACTCGCATTTATTAATTATTTATGCACAAATACATTAAAGTGTCTTGACACATAAGTGCACACACTAACAATCTCCCACTTACACTATTGCCAAGCACTATGAACTCGAAGTCCTAGGCTCCTCACATGGGTCTCATGTTTCTGCAGAGGTAAGGCCTTTGTGAGTGGGTCCGCGATATTCTCGCTCGTATCAACTCTGCTAACCAACACGTCACCCCTCTGAACAATCTCTCGGAGGATGTGATATTTCCGCAGTACGTGCTTGGATCGTTGGTGAGACCTCGGCTCCTTGGCCTGCGCTATGGCCGCATTGTTGTCACAGTATAATGTCACTGGGTTAATAATGCTCGGAACCACTTCAAGCTCCAGTAGTATCTTTTTACTTCCAATGACATCTGTAAGTGCTTGATTCTTGCCAACTCGTTTTCCGTTTTCTTTATTTTTGTATGACGACCACATATTCAACCTAAAGTCCAAACCCCGTGTTCGAGCCAGATATTCTCAACGCGTTGATCCCCAATAGATGGCTTCCATTCCATCGGCACCCTTTGTAGAACCCCAAATTATGAGTTACACGATACATGTATTCGGTGGATTCTCAAAGCCGAAACGGTCCACAAAATCAATTAATTTCGCGACGATACTAATCGACATTTATTAAGTTTTAATCGACGCTCGTTAGACTAATTCTAACAAACTTTACACATGTTTATGATGTTGGTGGTATCGGGTCTAAATCGATTTTAATGTTCACCGAACACCATGGTGGCACTTTATAAACCAAGTTTAATTTGCATTCATTCTTTTTTTTTTTTTTTATGAACCCACAGGGAGGTTTATCCTTTGTTTAGCGCAAATAGAGCCACAAACTTATAAAAATCATTCCTCGAGGGGGTGATTCGAACTTATCCGCTCCTTCGTCAACAAGGACGACCATAGCACCTCTTTTTTCGATCCTTCCACAGCCTAGCTAGCAACTTCGGCAAAGAGGAAAGAGGCATAGAATGACGATCCCACACACACAGCAACCTGGGGAATAGAAATTGGCAGAAAAATAGACCTGCTATATTACTTTTGTGCCCGAAAAGGAAGAAGAAAAGGTAACGTTACCACATTACGGCGCCACGGCACCATCACTTCACTGTAAAGAAGGACGGGGAGCTCGAGAAACAGCAGCCCTCCCGAGATACCTTCCCCGATCTCATCGTT
>JARUPW010000010.1:1955407-1985802 GCA_029817735.1 Melastoma sanguineum | reverse complement strand
AACAGCTAAAGTCCTGTCAGCTTTGGAACCAAGCTCCGAGCCGCTCAATGTACCCTAGTCATCTTGAGTACATTTGCGGCCAACTAGTTTCCTTCACCAGCATTGTTCGATAACCAGTGCTGGAGGTCGTCATACCTTCAACTCTTTGCATCTCTTGGAAGAGCTCACGTTAAGTGTATTGATCAATTCTCCATAGCACGGCATGTTCTCATGCTGCCCTGTAACTGGGGCATAGAAGACATCATGATGCACTGAACATCCACGCATCCTTCAAGTCATTAACTAACGTAGACTGATCATCCTCAGAAACATTAGTGTTGCAGTTCTTTAAGTGTTTCATCCTCCACACTAAATCTTTCTCTTCGTGCTATAGGACAATTTTCAGTTTTCTAGTACCAATCTAGGTAGTCGGAACCGATTGAGAAATATTCTCTTTCTCGAGAATGCTTCGCAAGCGAAAGGTTGTTTGTGTTTGCCATCTATACAAATATTTAAAGGAGGCTTAGTATTGTGAGATTAATTATAAAGGACTTTAATATAAATCCCACTATTTTATTCGGAAACAACAGCCCCCACTGTTTGAAACGAGAATTTGTGGTTATAATTCTTAGTGAGCCGACGAAATCTTAAACATGAAGGTATTGCACACAGCGTGAGCTGTACCTACACCACTACACGAAACAAGTTGGTTTTAACTCACCAATCGCAATTATCTTATGCGACTTGTCGGGTATATTCACGTTGAGTCTATAACTCTTAAACTCAACACTTGCCCCTTCAAAAAAAATTGACCTTTAGCTGAGCTGAACAAGTCAACTAAATTGAGTTAGTCGACCCATTAAATCATTTAGAATAAACTACAGATGTTCACCAGAAGCCCACAGCTAAGCTGTTACTGGACTGATGGGAAAAATCTAACTATTATAATAAAAATTAATGGAGGGCTTTATTTTATAAAAAATATTGACTTATATTTAGGGGATTTTATTTATCATTATTTCTCACCACAAAATATTTCTGTGAATCATATTTCCATGTACAATCGACTCCCTTCATAGAAGCAGTAAAAGATTGTCTTATTTTTAATTTTCTAAAAGAAATCATTATCTTTGATTTCTTAGTCGGCCGTTAGAGAATCTAATAAAATAATATATGTTTATATATTGTTCGCACAAATTGATCGATTAATTCTAAATCCTGATTTAATATATATATATATATAAACCGAATCTTGACATTCTAAAATATTGTCCATTCATATATTTAGGATTTAAAATTAATTAATTCCAATCTTATCCATGGTACGGGCAATTGTAGATAATCTTTTAAATCATTAAATTTAATATTATGAAGATCTTCATTAATATTATTTAATATATGAATCTAGAAAATCATTCTTCACGATTTCAAGGATCTTTCGTAAATTGTCCAACTTAAATATACTTAGGACAAAAACCTTTTATAATATTTTATAAATAGAAAAATCAAAAAATCCAGCTTTGCGATTCTATGTGATTTTGTTCCAAATTTAATTATACATAGGACAAATATCATCGTCTTCAACAAATGAAACACGGTATAAAATTAAAATGCTCTTAATTTATAAATTTTAAATTCATTCCATATTTGAAATTTTCATATGTATATTCAAAAAAAATATACGATTCAACCATGAACAAGCTCTGATACCAATTGAAGGAATTCAGGCGCAGCGGAAGCGGTAAAATTAGATTTTCAGCCCCAAATCACAAGATCATCATTGGTACGTTATAATATATTTGAGATACAGCAACCAGAAAAACTTACCCGGAAATCGTACCTCGAAAATTTCCGGTAAATTAGAACAGAGTCGCGATAAGTAAGAGCCCCACGTGTGACTCCTCTAGCGGTATCCACGCGCCACCGATCACGAACACTCGACGACCGGCAGGTGCTAGCCTCTTTGGATCCGTCTAGTCTCTAAATCGGAAGGCCCTAAAATCCTAAGCCTCGTATTTTTTTTCTCCCCAACTGATTTCCTCAATAGATCTTTTTTGTTTGGCACCGTATTGCCATTAATTAAAAACAAATCAAATCATGATAACGTTAGGAAAAAATCTTTGATTGAAAAGGGTACGTTACATATTATAATAAATATTTAAAAATTAATCACTTTTAACTTTTAAAATAGTATTATCAACGCTTTTATAAAATACTATGCAAATGGATTTTATGTTTAAAGATTTAATGTAAATATAATCTATACTTACAAATAAATTACCTGAATTAATCCATATTATTGGTCCATTTATTTACTTTCGATATTTCAGAATAAATTAATAATCCAATTAATTCTAATTCTGAAAAATAAATAATTAATTAGTATCCACTAAATAATCAAAATACATTTCAGTGTCGACGTGCTATGCGTGCGACCCTCTAGGTCCTATACACGAAGGCAGTGTATATCCATACACAAACTAGGTAACCGTCTAGCAACAGTTTTTAGTCACCCAACGTGTTAGAATAATGATTATAAATCATAAACCACTATGAACCGATTACTGTGTAATTCAATCTCTTCATCTAACGACATCCCAATTAATTCGGCGCAAAATACATATCCCGAATTAATTGTTTTAGTCGATTACAAGATATAATAGACTCCTTGAATGTAAAACATTCCTCCCATGGCCATGGATTTTAGAGTCACTAATATCTCTATCAAGTGGCCAGATGTCAACTCTCTAATCCAAAGAGGATGAATCCTATATTGACTCAACATATTCTCTCTACGCTTTGTAACACACCCAACAATCGTATTACTCACAATCCGGTTAAGACCGCTTTTAACGACGTCAAAGTGCGCAAACTCCACGCATAGAATAAATGAAGGTCTCAAGTCAAAAGATCAGTTACACTCGTTCATAAAGAGGATTGACCAATGATGTTTAATATGTGGTATCCTCTTAAACGGGTCGTGTCCAGTAACCCTAATATCAAGGCACCCCTAAGTATAACGGATATACTATCCCTTGGTCTATCTTGACCTCAGTTACACTTAGCGATAATCTAGATATCCATGTCCCCTCTAAACATCTATCCGATCACGGACTATTTCAGATTAATATACTCATTAATCTGTGGGACTTTATCATTAATAATTTTACGTGCAGAAAAGTAAAATAATCATGACAAATACTCGCCTTTATTAATTATTTATCCACAAATACATTAAAGTGTCTTGGCACATAAGTGCATACACTAACATAAGGATCACAAAATCAAGAATCACATGTCTTCCAACATAGAGAATGCGTCCATCGTTGTACGGTATGTTACGAAACTGAGAAAGATATGTTTTTAGAAACGAAGGGGCGCGTCCTTTAAACCGTTGTCATAAAAGTACATGTTGCTTGGTTATTTAACTTAAACTTATGATAAATGGTTGTACTCAGCTCATTCTTAATGGCTATGTGCAGATTTATTCGGACAATTTCACGAAGTGTTGCATCCCCAAGGTTTTAAAGGATATATGACGGTTTCTTTGTACTGACTCATGAAGGGTTATGCCTTCTCGTTTTCGACGGTCATGTAATGGTTCCCTAATACCAAAAAGCTATTAATATAATTGATTGATGGGTAGAGGCATGAGAACATATTACACATAACTGCAAAGATTTTGAAAACCATTTTCTTTGGAGATTCCTCATCGGACCACTCGAATATATAGGGTTGATATTCTTATTCTTTCTTTGTTACTCCTGGAGAGATAGTTACACTAAGAGGGAGGGTGATTATTATTGTTAAAGTCTAATTAAGGATTTTTAACTACTTTTCACAAAACCCCGCCGCGGAAGAACGCTTATGTAAAACATAACCTTTTGTGTAGGTTTCTCTGAGACAGAACATATGAATATGACTGCGATTTGATTGATGAACGCAAGATTTTTATATTGGTTCGACAACTTGCCTACATTCACTCTTCATCCAGAATTTGGATGGTTATCACTCAAACGTAATGTGGTAGCGATTACAGAAGGTGATATGTGATCAACCTTTACAGCACAGGCCATAAGGTTATGGATCAAAGATAACCGAGTTGCACAGCACAGACCAGAAGGTTCTGCACCAAAGGTGACTAAGTTTCACAATACAGATAAGAAGGTTTTGTACCAAAGGTGGCTCGTACACGTGTTAACGTGACTAATACCGGTTGTTGGACGTTTCTCTCGGGCGGTGTCCTCTCCTGCACAACTACACGTTCCGACTTCCTTCGAGACTTTTTACTCAGGCGGCATCTCTACCTGCATGGCAAACCGCTGCGACTTCCACAGAACTTTTCACTCAGGCGGCGTCCCTACCTGTACAACAACCTATTGCGACTTCCTTTATGCGATCCCTCGAGATAGTGACTAAATGTCACGTTGAAAACGTATTCACCACGCAAGTGCACGCGATCGTACAAGTAATAAAGTGTAAGTAAGATATCGTTCCCACGAGGACTGATCTAAACTTCTCCCAATTATTAAAATACCGTCAATCTCTATTATCCAACTAAGCGAGTTGAGAATTAATCAAACTAAGTGCAAAGCTAAAGAAAACGAGTAAGTAAATTGAATTAAAATTCAAATGAGAAAAGCACCTAGGGCGATGATTTCACCGGACAATTAATCGCAAGTCATATCTCAATCAACACGCTTAAGATGATCTAGTTGATAATCTGGAATTCGGTTATCTTCCTACGCCCCTTCGGAGGTCATAAGAACGTACAACTCTGTAAATAGTAATCACTCTATTCCTAGGTAGATTAACTATCAAGTGCCCCTTAAGAATCAATTCCAATTCGATTACCTAGGACGATTGGGTATATTCATATCCCGCTCGTTAATAATCCCGTCTTCCGACCCTAGGTTATTCCTTTCCCCGTGCTCAATCTAGGATTCCCTTTCCGAGTTCACCTAAATTCACTATTCAATCCTATTGGTGATCAGACAATAAGAAAGCGTTAAGAACGAATAGGAATAATCTAACCTAAATCATTCAAGTGTGTCAAAAGAGATAAACTCTTGACTAATTGTCAAGATCCATCTTAACCCTAGGCAAAGAAAATTAGTTCATATCCGAAGTAAACGAAAACATCAAATCCATCGTAAACAATGAAAACGACATAAAGAAAACTAAAAGAAAAACTGGCGAAGTCTCTGTCCGACTTGGGCTTCCAAACTCCGAAGTGAAGCCGATTAGTTCTGCAAAAGAGTGTCGGTTTTAGAAATGTATTTGACTAAAAGTTCTTCAATACTTGACATTTTTTCTTGCGGTTGTGGCTTTTGTTGATGAGGTCCTGCTGGAGGAGTTGGTTTTGCTAATTGTCGATTTCCCCATGAGAAATTCAGGTGGTTCCTCCATCCCGGATTGTAAGTATTTGAAAAGGGGTTGTTCCTCGAGTTGGCTCCCAAGTAGTTGGCTGACTCGGCACCAGTGAAACATTAACCATGAGCATGATTTTCTCCACACCTCTCACACGGATAATGAATGGGATGATTAGGACCCTTTAATGCATTCAACTCCCGACTTAATGCATCCACTTTAGCATTGAGGGCAGCAACTTCATCCACTGAATGTACTCCAGCTACTCCTCGGGCACGCGATACTCCATGATCGTTATTAGCCATCTGCTCGAATAGCTCCATTGCTTCCTCCGGCTGCTTGTTTAATATTGTTCCCCCTGCAGCTGCATCTATCGTTGAGCGAAGTGCATCAGTTAATCCATCATAAAAAATTTGCACTAACATCCATTGAGGTATCTCATGATGTGGGCACACTCGTAAAACTTCCTTAAATCTCTCCCACGCCTCATAAAGTGACTCTGTTCCATGTTGTCGAAACGAAGTGATGTCATTCTGCATCTTGATGGTCTTGCTAGGTGGGAAATACTTTGATAGGAATTTTCCGGACATCTCTTCCCAGTTTGTGATGGACCCTTCTAGCAAAGAGTAGAGCCATGTTCGTGCATTGTCCCTCAACAAGAATGGGAAAAGTCTCATCCGAATGGCCTCGCTCGACACTCCATTATAGCGGAAAGTGTCGCAAATTTCCAGAAAGTTGGTGATGTGCCCATGTGGATCCTCCGATAGAGGTCCCCCGAAACTCGAATTTTGTAGCATAGTGATAACTGCCGGTTTGATTTAAAATGTGTTGGCTTGAATAGTCGGCTTCACTATGCTAGAGCGTTCATGCACATGGGGCTGGGCATAATCACGCATGATTCTCGGTTTAACTTCTTGATTGTTGTTCTCCATTGTTTGTTGGCGTAGGGCTTCCTTTTGCTCTCTTAGACGTAACCGAAACGTTCTTTCTATTTCAGGATCAAAAGGAACCAATTCACTACTGCGCATGCAGTGTTAAGATTTTTCCTGCAAATAGATCAAAAATCAAGGTTAAAGTTGAATTAATAAAGATTTGATTGAAATTAATATTGGCTGAAAATTTAGAAAACAGTCCCCGGCAGCGGCGCCAAAAACTTGTCACGTCGAAAACGTATTCACCACGCAAGTGCACGCGATCGTACAAGTAATAAAGTGTAAGTAAGATATCGTTCCCACGAGGACTGATCTAAACTTCTCCCAATTATTAAAATACCGTCAATCTCTATTATCCAACTAAGCGAGTTGAGAATTAATCAAACTAAGTGCAAAGCTAAAGAAAACGAGTAAGTAAATTGAATTAAAATTCAAATGAGAAAAGTACCTGGGGCGACGATTTCACCGGACAATTAATCGCAACTTATATCTCAATCAACACGCATAAGATGATCTGGTTGATAATCTGGAATTCGGTTATCTTCCTACGCCCCTTCGGAGATCATAAGAACGTACAACTCTGTAAATAATAATCACTCTATTCCTAGGTAGATTAACTATCGAGTGCCCCTTAAGAATCAATTCCAATTCGATTACCTAGGACGATTGGGTATATTCATATCCCGCTCGTTAATAATCCCGTCTATCGACCAAGTTTAACCTAGGTTATTCCTCTCCCCGTGCTCAATCTAGGATTCCCCTTCCGAGTTCACCTAAATTCACTATTCAATCCTATTGGTGATCAGACAATAAGAAAGCGTTAAGAACGAATAGGAATAATATAACCTAAATCATTCAAGTGTGTCACAAGAGATAAACTCTTGACTAATTGTCAAGATCCATCTTAACCCTAGGCAAAGAAAATTAGTTCATATCCGAAGTAAACGAAACATCAAATCCATCGTAAACAATGAAAACGACATAAAGAAAACTAAAAGAAAAACTGGCGAAATCTCTGTCGACGGCTCCTTGTTACCAGTAGCCTCCTCTCCCTTCTAAAGGTAAAATAAAATGTTTTTATAATCCTCCCAATAAACCTAGAGAATCTCTGAAAATGTCAAAAGAAAATCTTTTCTTTTCTCCCCATCGTAGCTTTAGGTCTTGCAAGAGCATCCAAAGATCTTCCCTCTGCACATAGTCTTCATAATTACGCCGAGATCCTCTTTTTTTCATATTTATCGTGAAATAGACCAGAAAACTCGGCAGTAATCCATTTCTCGGGAATAATGTGAAATAACGCCATATTTCACAAATCTAACAAAATCTAAGTATGAAATTGCCCTAAATAACTCTACTTTCATAGAGTTATCACTAAACATACACAGAATCCCTGCCCAAGGTTTTCATGTGAGGTCCCTCAAGACAACAGCTAAGCAGATATAAAACCCCTGCCTAAGGTTATCCTGCACACATAGAGCGTACCATATAAGCTGGTCAGTCCCTCACCTTCTATGCTCCTTGAATATCTGCCCTTCTCTCTGAACCACTGCACGTTGGCCACGCCAGCAACCTGTCACACGCCTCCACCTACGTCTCCTGTAGCCTCCAACCAAGAGTCCTCCGTGGCCCCCGAGTCACTTTCCCAGAAGAATTCACCGACGCTGTCCTTCACGTGTGACTAACTCTCAAACGAACAAGCTCTTACAAGCTATCAACACACACTCTCTAGATTTTACACAATATTACACATGATATGCGTCCACAAAATATGGTCGAAATGGCTCCTGAATTAAGTTCTAGGCAAACGTAGTTTTTAAAACTTGACAAATCAACCTTTTGCACACAAAAGACAATAAGAGATTAGATAATATTACAATTCCATATTTACAAATTGAGTCACTCGGACAATTATTCGTTGAGCAATCAAATCATATCAATAAGATTATAATTTGATAAGATTCTCATGAATAATGCGATAAAGAAGGTCCTGGGTTGAAACTGATTAACAACCTTCTGTGAATGGAAGTAATTCAAGATTAACTTCATAAGTATCAAATTTGATATCATTCTGTCCAAAATATTTAATTCAACAAACCTAGACAATTGATATGGATAATCGTCTCAAATAACAGTTCTTTGGTGGTCCAATCAATCCACAGAAGGTTTGAGACAACCTTATAGAACATTTCCATAAATATGTGATATATTTCCTTCAATGGAAAATATAATTTATATTGTAATTATTTGGTGACATGATCCATTGATTTTGATCTGATTGATATATTGATCAATTCATTTTATTGTCGCAATTAAATATTTACTAAACAATTATTTAATCACAAAAATATTTCATACAGAAAGTTCTCAATGTGATGTGATGGTTGACTTCTGTTTCACAAATGGTCAGGGCTAATCATCAAAACCAATTCAACATGGATACTTACGGATATTTTCCCTTCTGTAACTGGATAGTGGGGGAAAAATAATTCCTTAAAGAGACTACTCTGTACACCGTGAAGATTGAGAACTAACTTTACTTGCATCTTTAAAGTTTTACTTATCACCTTTCATCTTTGAAGATTTCCCCCCTACACGAAGAATTTTCCCAACATTGACCTCTTGTTACTTTTTTGGATTACTTTCGATGTTTGCTTTTGGCGACTCTATCCCTTCTCCACCGCCCAATGAAATCACCAAATCCCTAATTTCACAAATTCAAAATCGACCAACTCTTCCCCTTACGATAATTTCGCTTCTCTCAGACAGTTTCAACACGAACAATATATATAAACGTTAAGTAAATCATTTATTCTTATTGTTGTGAACGTGAAAACCACCGTCTCCTTTCCTCTCCAAGTCTTAGCCAGCATATACGCTCTCGGTTGCTCAATTATCGAACTTGCTTCGCACATGATTAAAGGATGAACACAATGCATGCACACCACAAGACGTAAAAGGTGTCCCATTTGTTAAGCAACAGAAATTTTGGGTCACAGATCTCAGCCCAATCTGTGGATCGAAGGTCCAGAACACAGGCCCAAGGAAGAAAAATTCAGGAAGGAGGTGACCACGAATACACACCAGGCGAAGGCTTGCTGGGCGAAAGGATCATATTACACTAAGAGGGGGGTGAATTATGTTATAATCCAATAGAATATTTAACACTTTTTCGACAAACTCGCAGCGGAAGAAAGCTTCTGTAAAACAGAACCGTAGAGACAGGTTTCTGTAAGACAGAACGTACGAATGTGATTGTACGATTTGTTTGATGCACACAAGACGGTTCAGCAATTTGCTTACGTCCACTCTTAACCAAGAATTTGGATGGTTTTCACTCAGACTTAACTTCGTAACAATTACAAAAGATGATCAATAATAGACTTTTTATAGCACAAACCAGAAGGTTCTATACCACAGAAGACTGAGTGGCAAAGCACAGACCAGAAAGTTCTGTACTATAGTGAGTAAGTTGCACAGGACAAACCAAAAGGTTCTGTACCGAAAGTGTCAACCCTCTATAGCACATATCAAAAGATTATGTACCAAATGTGTCAATCCTCTATAGCACAGACCAGAAGGTTCTGTATTATATATGACTTTGTTTCACAGCACAAACCGTAAGGTTCTGTACCAAAGATGTCAATCCTCTACAGACCAGAAGGTTCTGTATCAGAGATGACTAATTTCACAGCACACACCTGAAAGGTTCTGTACCAAAGATGTCGACCCTATACTGCACAGACCGTAAGGTTCTGTTGCAAAGGTGACTGGATTTCAAAGCACAGACCTAAAAGATTTTGTACTGTAGTGCCTAACAAATGTAACCGGTTATCGGATGTTTCCCTCAAGCGATGTCCTCTCCTGCACAGCGACCTGCCGTGAGTTCCTCTGAGATTTTTCACTCCGGCGGCGTCTCCACCTACACAGCACCCAGCTGCGACTTCCCGTGCGCGATCCCTCGAGATCTCGACTGAACAAACACAAAGCCCTTGCCCAAGGCTCTCCTGCGTGGTCCCTCGAGACTACGGCTAAGCAAACACAAAGCCATTGCCCAAAGCTAACCTGCACATAGAACGTTACATCACAGAAACTGGTTAGTCCCTCACCTTCTGTGCTCCCGGGGTTCTGCCCTTCTCTCCGGCTCACTGCACGTTGGCCACACAGCCTCCAACCGCGCTTACCACCAACGTCTCCTACAGCTTCCAAACGAGTCCCTCGTGGCTCCCCGAGTCACTCTCCCAGAAGATTTCACCAACGATGCAGTCTTCCGTAGCTAACGCTCCTCGTGTGACTAACTCAAACTCGAACAAACAAGATACAAGCTCTCAACACACGCTCTCAGAAAATAAGGCAAAAATTACACTTAAGATTCATGGCTGAGTGCCTTTATTACAAGAATTGTCTAAGTGAAAGAATAAAAAATTGCATGATCAGTCTGCAAAACAAGGAAACCGAGCAATCAGATAAAATAAAATAAATAATTAACAAAAACGTCACTCCCATGCATATATACGTTTAGGTAATCAAATCATATCATTTAAGATTTAGATATGATAATATTCCCATGTATACTGCGCTACAGAAGGTTGTTGTTGAATCTGGTCAGTAACCTTCTGCAAATGGAAATAATCAAAGATTAACTTCCATTTGAGTTGAAACCGAAATCATTCTGTTCAGCACACTCAAATGAATGTATCTAGACAAATGGTAATGATTGACATCCTAAATAACGATCATATGGTTGTCGTATAACACCAGAGAAGGTTGTAGACAACCTTATAGGATCTTGCCATAAATAGAAGATTATATTTCCTTCTATGGAAAATATAATCCCTAATGGGGTTATTTGGAAACATAATCGATTTAAATTGATCAGATAATATCTTGATCAAATCTCAATTATTATGTGATTAATTAATCATTAACTAATCAATTAATCAAAAAATATTTCTTACAAAAAATTCTCAATGTGAGTAGCTTCTGTAGAGTAGATGTTTAACTTCTGTTACACAGAAGGTCAAGGATCATCATCAAAACCTATATTCAACAGATCACCAAGCGACAAGATTACCAGGCGACGGGCGACAACAGGTCGGCGAAGCGACAAGCGATAGTCAGATTGGACGAGCGAGGAAACTCTACGGCAAAGGTCAATTGGCGACACGGTCGATCAGTCAGCTGTCAAGGAAGGCTCCAGAATATCTCGGGATCCAGAAAGAGATTGTTGCCAAGTTTACTCATATGGAAAGGAGATATTCCTTGGAGACTGGCAGCAAAGGAAGTGTAATATACGTGCAATATTACATTACCGTATATACGTAGGTCTAGCTTAGTATAAATAGTAGTTCTTAGGCATTGTACATCAACACCTCGCTACAGACGGACATGTACATTGTCAATTTATCCTTTTCAAGCATTCCAGAGTTTAAGCTATCTTTGTGCTCCTGCATTCTTGCTCACTCTCGAAGGCATCGTCGATGACATCCGTAAGTGCTTCCGCTTAAGGCTGCCTATCCACTGTCTTCTCATCTTCTTTTCATTTATTTCATACGGCGACCACACATTCACGAATCCTCCGGGCACCAGTTGACCCGTAGTGCCAGATATTTCTGACGTATTTGGATCCGGCTTGTCCGCGGTCATTTCCGGAACGAACACCATCACTCTCTCTATTGAATTAAGTCGTCGATCAAATTAACTCAAAATTACCAAGGCGAGAACGATGCGCTGGCCGTTGTTCTACCTAGCAAACCTACCATGGAAAAAACCCTATTCATATTGAAAGGACTCGACTTAATAGGAATTTTGACAATTAGCTCCACCTATGCAAACTACCGAACTCTCCTGAATTCTCGTAGTAGAAACATATTTTCCGATTACCAAACAATCTTAAAAAAATATGATTTCAACTAAGAAGCGTCTATAAAAAATGATGGGTAGGTCCATAAAAACGTGTCTATCAACCATTAGGCTGCATGATTTTAGGCCGTGCCTTGTTTTCTCTGTCAACTTGTCCCCGGGGATGCCAAACAAGCTGGAAGTTGGGAAGTCATTTTCACTTTTCCAATTTATGACAGTAGCGGACGAATGCCCGCCACTTGTTTGTCTCCAGATTTTATTTCCCCCCCTGTTGAATAAAAAATTTCTCTTAATAGTTATAACGGAAATTATGATCACGGGTTACTTTATCAATCACTATTTATTGTCGAGATACCGATGGAACTATTTTTCAAATACATCTTACCATGAATTAATGAATAATTAGTGAAAAAAAATTCATTTCTATAGTTCCTAGTAAATAGTGTCTAGAACGACAAAAAAAATTAATTTTAATAAATTTCTCAGCATAAATGTGAATTACTTAATTTATACAAATTAAACTAAAAATGTCGGAGATAGGGAAAAGATATTGGGGTCGGTTGTCGACTTGACTAATCAAACACGAAGCTAGTGCATAGATCCTTGGGATTCGATTACCAAGGAATAGAAACTTTACGAATAAAGCCTGATGATTGGAATTCCACTACTGTGATTTTATATGTTTATGGTTATAATTATATACGCGCTCAATGTGCTTGTGATGTAGCACCCGGTGGACTGCTAGCTAGTATGTATCATTTTACACGCCCTCGAAGAAAACATCGAGGGGCGTGCCATCCACATGAAGGCGTGTTTCGATAACTCGCCTTCAAGTAGAGACGAGTTTTTAAAAACGCGCATTTCAAGGGTTGGATTTTCAAAATCCGTCATTCTAACACTTGAAATTTTTCAGCGCCAACACTTAGACGAAGTCGGTGTCAAATCCGTCCCATTTACTAAATGAACAACGGACGAATTTTGAAAATTCACCCCCTCAACTAAATGAACAACAAGCATGTTTTCAAAACACACCTTTCGAAAATTTTAAAAAAAAAAATTCTAGGTTAATTGATTAGAGTCTTTCTTTACGGGCGGCTGTATACGAGCATAAGTGAACTAATTAAATATTGATCATTATTTTAGAAATTTTAAAACAACTCGTCCTATTTCAAAAAAATAATTTCCTAACTCACCTAGTTCTAACCAGAACTTGTACACCAGTCGATGTTCATCTTTCCTTGTTATCCATCCTCCGGGATCGAGTCGGGCACCAACCAGTTGTGTCCTTCAGTCAAGTTCGAAACTTCTTCGTACTTCTTCGACCTGTATTGGATCTCTATGCATATATAATCCCATTGGTGAGATTGCGCTTCAGGCTCGTTAAAAATGGCGCTTGCTTTCTTCTCCTTCGCTTTTGCCATGGCCATAGTTGTCCTCGTCTTTGGACTGTCTCTACTGGCCTGGGGAAACCAAGGTAAGAACAAGAACAACCTCCCGCCTGGGCCTCCTCCGCTCCCCATCATCGGCAACCTCCATCAGCTAGGCCCCCTCCCCCACCAATCCCTCTGGCATCTTTCCAGGGTTCACGGAACCGTCATGATCGTCCACCTAGGTCGTGTCCCTACCGTCATAATCTCATCTAAAGAAGCAGCCAGGGAAGTCCTCATGACCCATGATCTCGATACATGCAGCCGGCCTAGGCTGGCCGGCCCGGGTCGTCTTTCCTATAACTACCTCGACATCGCGTTTGCTCCCTACGGGGATTACTGGAGGGAGATGAGGAAACTGTGTATAATGGAGCTCATTAGCACGAAGAGGGTGGATGGGTTTCGGTTCATCAGGGAAGAGGAGGCTGAGGCCCTGCTCCAGCGGATCGGTGATTTGGCTGTATCGGGAAGTGCCGTCAACCTTAGTGAGGAGTTGCTGAGGCTGAGTGCCGGGGTAGTTTCCAGGGTCGCCTTTGGGAGGAGCTTCCGTGGGATAGGATCTGATAAAGGGAACAACCTGGTGGACATACTCCATGAGGCGATGGCAATGTTCGGGAGCTTCCCAGCATCGGACTTCTTCCCGTACTTCGGTTGGGTCATCGACAGGTTCTCAGGGCTTCACAGGAGGCTGGAGGAGAACTTCCATGTGCTGGATAGGTTTTACGAGCAGATCATCGAGGAGCATCTTCAAGATCGCAAAGAAGAACAGGAAGAAGATGACATCGTGGATTTCCTGCTAAGCAAGTACAAGGGTCAAACTGAATCTGGAGATGGCATCGTCTTTACCAGGAATCACATCAAAGCAATCCTAATGGTTTGGTTCGAAAACATTTGCGGTCTACCATAGTTTCTATGATGATTTTGCATCCACAAGCGAGCCAGGGGTAATCTGTTGTTTCATGCAAATGCAGGACATATTTATCGCGGGGGTAGACACGGGATCGATCCTCTTGGTGTGGACGATGACGGAGCTTGTGAAGAACCCAAGGGTTATGAAGAAGCTGCAGGACGAGATCCGAAGTCGTATCGGGAACAAAAGACTAGTCACGGAGGACGATATCGGCCGGCTCCAGTACATGAAGCTCGTTCTGAAGGAGTCTATGAGACTTCACCCTCCGGCGGTCCTCCTACTCCCAAGAGAAACCATGCGCCACTTCAAGCTCTTCGGCTACGACATCCTGCCAGGAACCAGGATCCATGTCAACGTGTGGGGGATTGGGCGGGACCCCAACCTGTGGGAGGATCCAGAGAGGTTTTATCCAGAGAGGTTCGAGAACAGCCCGATCGACTACAAAGGGCAGCACTTTGAGCTGCTGACATTCGGGGGCGGACGGAGGGGTTGTCCCGGGATGTACATGGGGATGACCCTGGTGGAGCTGGTGCTTGCGAACCTGATGCACGGCTTCAATTGGAGGTTGCCAGAGGGGACGACGGAGGGAGACGTGGACATGGAAGAAGGTGCGGGTATCTCTGTGTTCAAGAAGGTCCCTCTTCTTCTCGTGCCGGTCAACCCTTCTTGCTCAGACGATCGATAATACCTTGTTCATTGCCTGATTTCTGTAAACGAATAACGTTGTACTGTTTCAAGACAACATAACTGAATGAGATGTCATTTTGTCGTATTGTCAATGTTAAGTGAACCCCGAATCGGACAATTTTGCATTGCCTTTGTCTTATGTGTAATGAAAATGAATAAGTTCCATTCCAGTACGTGGTCGGGCTGCATCGGTTTCCTTTTCCATTGTTATCAAAACCAGAGAAAATTCCACGTTCATCGTGTTAGAAAAGACATAATAGCAACAAATCACAAAAGTCTCTAGTTCTTACACAAGAAAACAAATATCTGTATAAACCTCTAGATGTTGTCATAACAACAAATGTCTAACAAAGTATATCATCATTTTCCAATCATTGCCCAAAATTTCCCGACAATCAAAACAGATAGATTAGTAATACATGTTTACCGGTAACGAAAGCATGGACCCCTTTTCTCCATTCGGCATCGCGACAGGCGGTAGTGGCCGCTCGCCCTGAATGGCAAGGCAAAAAAGAATACTGGTCGCAGGTTAAACACACTATAACTGGGACTTTGATCAAAACGATGTCAACAATAGATGGATCCTGAGAGATGTATATGTACACAGATCGGGCTGCTCCTACTGCGAATGCAGGTCGTGGGCGCCCACGTCTGTCTCTGCCACTGAACTGAGTCTATAGATGCACTTTGTAACCAACTTCTGCATGATTGGAGGGAAGCTCCTACCGCATGGACACCGAGCGAGTTTACCCAGTTAGATCGACTAGCCAGGGAAGTTAGTTCGTCCCTGCAACCCCGAGAAAAAACAAAAGTTTACGAGCCAAAGAAAATCTGGTGGCCTCCACTAGATAGGGTTTGAACATTAGAGAGCCCTCAAACTGATCAATGCCATCAATAATTTTAACAAGTCTAAACAGCACTAAATTTCACTACTGAAGAGAGAATAAACACAATGAATGTAAAAGGAGCTCTCCGTCTTGATTTAATCACCTATCAGGGCTGCCTAGGTGTCAAAATTTAGCATACCATCTTTCGTAACAAGGGTGAATGTGAATTGTTAAATAGTGGAGGAAAACACAACAGTGAATAAAGGCAAGTATAGCACCATCTTATGTTGACCTAAACTCCAGAAAAGACTGATTCACATCCGCTTTTCTGTTTAAAACACTTGGGTACCTCTCCCCTACCTTACCGTTGTAGAAATATATCAATAAAAACACACATGAAAGAAAAGCAGACATAGAATTACCTAAACAGAGATTCCTCAAGGATTTGGGGAGAAGTAAATGAAGGGAAGCCCTTTAATTACCTGCAAGGGGAGAGACCGGTTGAGTCACTCCTGGATTAGTTGGAAGCCGTATCCTAGGCAAGGTGATTGGTGTTAATGGTGGTGAGGAGACTTTCCCAGACATCTCTGAATTCTGGGGCATATCCAAAAGCTTTGGCACTAGCAACTCCATCCCCCTCGAAGCACTAGCAGGTATAGATAAACTACGAGAAACCCCCAGGGGAGGAATTGGAAGCGGAGAAGCTATTGTCGGCAGAGCCCCTTCGTGTTTACCAGAGATGTCTCTGTCCATCGCCCTAGAAACCAAAGGTGCTGAATAACCAACAAGTCCAGCTGTCCTACTGGAGGCGTAACCAGAATTAGCCGGAGGCCTTGGAAGTTCATGGAGCTCACTTATCTTCGGTGATGTGAGAGGCGGGGAGGACGCCGGAGAAACTTTTGGAGGAGAAGAGAACGGCTGCGACATCGAAATCAGATTTCTAAAAGTGGACCCTGAGTATAAAATGGGACTTTTCTCCTGAACTTGCTGGAATGGCTGTTTCTTATTAGACAACGGACCAGATAACGATTGCCTTCTCATCTTCTTGTAACTTGAACCCCCAAAAGGGTCATGTTTTGAAAATGGAAACCCCTCTTTCAAGGGAGGGGGTAAAGGTGATGACACGGGCTGGTTGGTCTCTTTGAAAATGATTGACGAGCCTAAACCAGGATTTCTAGAGTGTTTCGCATCAGCTGGACTCTTTCCTTGCCACTTTGGTTCCAACGGGGTTGAATGCCACAACTTCTGATTCTGCCAATTCAAACTTGACTGTCTTAAGGTAGGAGATCGGTTAATGGATGTACTTGAGGATGAATTCTTCGAATTGCCAACTGGGGTAGGTAAGACATAGGTTTGTAGCTTCCGAGTGGAAAACTGCCGAATTGGAATTGGTTTTTCAATAGGCTCCGACTTCCGGTCTGCTAAGAGTGGGGCAGACTGTGTGCCCCCACCAAGGAAAAGATTCTTCTCTCCAGTATTTCTCTCCAAGACTACCTGCAGATGGAACGTTACGAGAATGTCTTATGTTGTGAGAATGATAGCATGAAGCAATTAATCAGTCTAACTGAGACAATGAACAGTGTTATCTCGGGCAGATGAACGCAAAATGTTAAAAGAACTAAAAGCACGTTGATAAAAGAAGAAGGCTTCTATTAGGTCTGACTAAAAAACAATGGAACCATGATATAACTATGTCAAGATACAATAAATAGGATGGCAAATTCTAAGTCCAGATCATACAAGACAGAAAAAATCATACATGTTGCCATGCTACAAATACAATAGAGTATTAGTTCTTACTTTTGGGGATTCAGCCACGGAGGTTGCAGGAAAAGTAAGATCCGCCTGATCCAACTGCATCAGAATTACTTTCAGTAAGCTGAAAACTCTTTGGACAGCTTTTGGCTTTAAATGATCATAGAATTGCATCAAAATTACTCAGAATTATTTTGGTCTCCATACCCATGGAGGCGAGCATGAATGAGAGAATGAAAATAATTATAGGTTCAATGCATGGAACCTTTTTGCAACTAGTTGCAAGCATAAGGTCACGTACGCATATGACCTCTGTGTATCCTTGCGAACTGACGTGTTTTGCACAAAGGGGGAACACAAATGCTGAAGTTAAAACCAAAGATCCAAATCTATATTGCAGTATATGCTTAAGTAAAATAGTGTGCCAATCATCAACATACTATAACACCATCAGTAAAGCCTTAAACTTCACTTTGTATGGTCAGTAATGATATTGACAACTCATGTAGTAATCATGTTATGAAATTAGAGATGAATCTCTCAGACAAGGGACTACCGCCAACCATTACCTCCATTGATTGTTGAATTGGGGAAGCAGCACCTTCAGTATGACTCTGAGCATAATCAAAGCTCAACTCTCCATCATCGTTTGTGTCATAGCTGTCATCATCCATATCGTCATCGTCTTCGTCATCAAGCCCGTCAAATGGATAGTCAATGTGCTGCTGCTCTGTAACATACTCGACATGTGGCTCCACTCCCTCAAGAGACTTCAGGGCCTTTTTAAAGAACCTCAGCTGTTGAGTAGGAGTACTTGTCAGGAAAAACTCTTCCCATAGGTCCTTTGAAAATATAGACAGATATATACAGGCAAGAAAGAACATATCAACAAAGAGATGCTGCAATACCTGAGCGGCATGATGACGGGCTGCTTGCGTAAGAAGACTTCTCGACTGTCCTTGTTTTAGGGATTTCAACCTAAACATGAAGAGGGTTACCTCCTCATCGAATTGTTCATGGGCATCCTGCAGTTGTTGCATGGAGAAATTCTCCCCCTTGCCAGATTTTGACCTATTTTTTTCTTTCTGCTTACATATCATGTACTCATAAGTGGTCCTGCATGCAAATAAAATATCAGACCGCCAGCTTCATCAAACAGAATTGGGTAACCTATTCTATGAGTGACTGTCAAATACCTCTTCTCGTCACATTGGTACTTCATTTCCTGCATGCGAATCAACAGGTGTCAGACCACATCCAAAAGTCAGTGCTTCGTTTTTAATTATAAAAATGAAACCAAGAATCTATGGTGGATATAGGCTATTCTGAAAAATGCTTCTCCATCGTGGCATTGTCATCTGAACTCACGATCTCAACAGCGGAACTCAAAGAAATGATTATCATCAGCTGAGTGTGCTGATAAGGCGTAACTTATATTTATAGTAACCCAACACAGGAAAGGGAAAAAAGAAGCAGAAAATATTATGTTCTACCAGATAAACGAAAGCAAGCACAAACACTAATTTTGAAAATGAAAATTTGATTAACGTCAGATAAATGCAAATAGAACAGGGATATAGGCACAAGGGGGCACTTGATAGAGTAAGAAATCAAGAAAACAATATATGGGAGAAAATAAAGGAACAGACCTCAACGGTTCGTAATTCATTAAGAAGAGATTGTGACGGGACTGTGATCGTCTTAGTTATATGGGATCGCTGAAATTTTGAAAGAAGTCATTACTAAAAGATAGTTACGTCGATAAAATATGTTGTGAAATTCCGCATCATTTTACACTCAAGTGAACTCACGTAGATGTCGAGAAGTCTTTGAAGTTCATATTGCACTTTCCCAAGCATTAGAAGAACTTTACCTGCACGAGAAGTTCATCAGACCAACTCATTTTCGTCCCTACTCAAACTCAAATAGATCAATTTATTCCCTTCATCTACACAATCTAATTAAAATAGGAGTAGAAAACACTCCTATTCCAAACAATTCAGAAATAAATGAATTACCGCTATCTTCGTCATCACTCAATGCAGTCTTCTCGAGGAGACAGGCCCCCAATTCCCGTAAGGACTCTGAAAACTCTGTCAAGAAATCAATGTAGTCAGAAACAATGATGATTCTCGGAAACCAAATTCTATACACATGCTTACAACCTGATTATCACTGTCACAAAAAAAGAAACTTGACAATACAATTTTTTTATCAATCCACCCAATTGCCCCCGAGCCATTTCCAGAATGAAAATTATTAGGAAGGCCAGTAACAAGCACTTGAGCTACATCAGACAAAGATATTCAAACAATCTAATTTCTCCCGAAAGAAGAAAGGTTTTAAGTTACAGCCACTCGGAGTCTCAAAACCTATACAAATGAAACCCTTCCAATCACTGTCTTCGAAAACATTCAGGTTCGGGGGGCACGGAACCACTAATTTCTCAGAGGCAAAAACAATCCAAGCAAGAGATCACCGTAGGCGCTGTTGGTGGTGGCGGCAGCGGCAGAGAGCAGGTTATCGTAGCAATCCTTCATATCCTCCAAATCCTGCCAACAACAAAAACAAACACAAATTCTTCCTTTCACCCGAACCAAACTCGAAAGAAAGAAAACCCAAATAAAGACTTCAAAAAAAAAAAAGAAACCTGACAAGCGTGATCGAGCTCGTCGAACTGGTTGAAAGAAAGGGCATCCTTCCTGTCCTCGAAGAAACCGCGGCGGTGCTTGCTGGAATGATGAGACCCCGCTCCACCAGCACCAACACCTCCGCCGCTGAGCACGCGAAGCTTCCTCAACGAGGTCCTCATCTGGCTGCCGCGTGCTTGTACGTTCCGTATGGGGGGGGTTTGGGGGGGAACTAGGGTTCGGACCAAGACGAGGAAGGAAGATAAGGGAAATTGTGGGAATGGGTCAAAAGGAGGAGTGGAGGAAGGCCTCCGATCGAGAGGATTGAATTTTGACTGATAATAATAATAATGACGAGGGAAAAAGGGAGGGGAGGGGGATTTCCTCGACCAGACCGAGAACGCGGGAGGGCGAAACTTTTCTCGGGTCAAAAGGCGTAGGGGTTGGGGCTTCTTCTTTACGACAACCTTCGTTCGTGAGTTACAAAACTTTAAAAACATTAAAAAAAAATCGAAACGATGGGGCTTTGGTTTTGCCGTTGCTTTTTGCTTTGCCCCCTTCCTTTGGTCTTTGCTCTCTAACTTGTCTTGTCCGAATCCTGGACTTCCTCGAAAGCTTATCCCTGGATTTTTCTTTTGAATACTAGACAACGATATGGGCACCAAATCAACGACCTGTCTTATCTTATGAATGAAGATAGATAATGGATTATCGTAAGAAAGAGGGAGGTGTTTTGATATTGTCGACAGCGAACTAACTGTATTTCACCAACGATTCTCAAAGATCCGGAATGATTTCGCGAACAAGTCAGGCCACTGGCATGCTGTTCGTACCATTTGTTAAGCGGCCTTTTGAGCGCCTTACAATTATCTTGTCGTGTTTATCACGGCATCCGTAGTTGGTGATTAGCTGATGTTCATTCATGATATGATCCATATATGTATTGCGTGCACTATCCATGGCGAACTTCGCCGGTGGCATTCAGGAAGTTCCATGGGAAACGTTATGTTCATTTGTTGTTCCTTCATCCTCCTCTTGCTTTTGCCAACCCTCTTTCTTATCTCGTGTCCTTAAGCCCTACGATTATGGCTTCCATACTGGTTTTATGTAATGACGCTAATGGACAGCCAACTCCATTCTCGAGTTGTAAGACCTGGCCGTGTTTGGTGCCATAGTTGGTCGCGGAATCCCCAGCTCCAAACAAAAAACGATGACAGAAGATTGGGAACCATAACCAGAAGTCGCATGACCTAATCGTTTTAACAGGTAATGGACGATGATTTCCAGCTTCCAGATTGATGGGATCGTCCCAAACTAAACTATGGAGGATTAACAGAGGAATCTTAAACAAGTAAAAACGTGGAAAAGAGTAGGTTTGTCCCATCTAGATGCTCCGGCCAAACTCCAGGCCGATGGCTCACTAGAAAGCAGCTCAAACAGGACCACCTCCAACAATATACAGAGATCCCAGCAAGCAAAGTCGTCTGACCCACAACAGAATCGTTTCAAATGCTAGAAGTATAGTCAGTGCTGCAGTTCAGGCAAGATTTTGCGGGAGTCCACTAATCTCTGACCAAAACACAAGGAGTTCACGAAATATCAAGTCAAAAACTCTTATTCAAAGCAGTTACATTAGAGTGACCCCAAAAAATCAATTCTTCCTGCCCTTATCTTCATCTCCCGATATCAACAGTTGGAAGCAGAAAAAACAATGCATGCGTAAGACGTGGCCAACCCGCAGCAGCCATTGCAAACCTCAGATCGAGGGGAGCAGGCCCCATTTTCAAAATGAAACACCAAAAGGGAAAAGGAATGACAAAAAACCGACCCAGGATAAGGAAGTTCGATCTATGAGGACTTCAAGCTGCAGCGGCCAAAGGAACTGATCTGTAGCAAGCCCTTTTTGCAGCGCGCACAATGTCTTCAACCTAAAGAAATGGAAATAACATGTCAGAGCCCATGTGCTGTGAGTCTGTAAGGATCGTCCAATATCATTCAATGGGTAACTGCAAAAAAGATTCTGGAACTCAAACCTGAGGTACGGCCATTCTCTCCAGGTTTGCTGCGTAAGGCATCGGGACATCGGCGCCGGCGATTCTCTCAACAGGGGCGTCAAGGTAACCGAAGCTCTCCTCAACGACCGACGTGCTGCAGAAGCAGGAAGTGAAGTGCGGCTTAGATACATGAAGTCCCAGAACAGAAAGCTGATCAAGTAATGAAGAAAGACTGACCAGATCTCAGCACCAACACCATGCTGAGGGAATCCTTCTTCGACAGTTACAAGTCTATTGGTTTTCCTAACAGATGCATTGATGGTGGCCCTATCCAGAGGTCGTATCGACCTCAAGTTTATTACCTCCGCACTGATTCCATCCTTGGCTAGTATATCAGCTGCCTGAAAGAACAAGACACAGCATATCTCAATAAACAAACAAAACATAGCAGCTTTAACCAAAGTTCAGCTGACAGGACAGGACACCGGTTTCCTTTAGGGGACAATTGATATCCTAAGATGACAAAGAGTTTCTTATCCGTCCCATGATTAGTTCAAAACGTGGAAATTCAAACAGCATCACATAGTCCAGAACTATTCAAACAGCATCACAGAGTCCAGTACTGTTCAAACAGCATCCCATAGTCCAGTACTATTACTGAGAGAATGACGAGGATTGTGACAATAATAGAGTGAGTGGCAGCCAAACCTTGAGGGCATGGCCCACCATTTTTGAAAAGGCAGTTATCGTCACGTCCTTGCCTTCCCTCTCGATCTGTTTCATTACACGTTAAAACATCAGGGAACAAAACATGAAAGACACATCCAAGAAAGGATCAACCATGAGTTAATCGGGGATACCTTGGCTTTCCCGATGGGAAGACAGAAACTGGAATCCAAGGCTTCGGCAGAAACAGGGAATGATTCACCATACCTAAAAAACGATCGCTTTGAACTATTTCCTTTTTTTTCTTTTTGGAGGTTAAGGCTAATGTCAATACAGCACCAAGGTTCTTACAACAACTCGTTTTCAAGGAAGACAACAGGATCGGGGTCTCTTATGGCAGCTTTTAGCAGCCCTCGTGCATCTTCGGATGAGTAAGGGGATAAAACTTTCAAGCCCGGGCAGGAGGCAAACCAGGCAGCATAACACTAAAAATGTTGAGATGCCACATTAAATAATGTAATGCATGTCACGAAAAGTACACATCAAGTGCCAAATAACTAGAAGGGCATCCTACCTGGGAATGTTGAGCACCGACTCCGGCAGCAGCCCCATTAGGCCCTCGAAAAACTATCGGCACATTGATCTGGCCGGCCGACATGTAGTTGGATTTTGCCGCGGAATTAATTATGTGGTCAATAGCCTGCACTTGGAGCAGATCAATTTAAGCTAGCTATTGATTTGATACCTCAACAAGCATATAAGTTTCGAGGCAAATGTGACTTCCGTCATATAATTGACAAATTGAAGGAAGTTATATCTTGCAACCATTAGAATAATTACACATGATCTAAAGTAGTTCTTTTCCCTTCTACCAAAAAAAAAAGTAGTTCTTTTCCCCATATTCCCATCATCATTCCACCTATCCCTCTGTTTTTGAGAGTTGCATAACATTAAGAGTCAGGGGAGAAGTAAGGCGCCGAAAACAACTAGGATTATAACTCCGATGATCAAAGAAGCAGTTCAATACAGAAAGCAAAATAATCATTCTTCACAATTTATACAGAACAACAAATCAAAAACAGTACAGTGGCTATTTTTAATAATATGAAATAATTTATCCATACGAGCGTGAAATCATCAAGTTTGAAATGCCTGTTGTCGCTGAATTAGATGGAACTCACAGAACAAATAGCAAAAATCACGAATTATGTGTAAACTGTTGGCAAGTAAATCTTGTACTATACTTAATTTTAAAAAATGCCTTGTCCAAAGAACTCCTTGAAATTCAAATACTCATTTATGATGCATAACTGATGGCATAGTCCAAGATATACAAAGCAAAGCCTTGTTGAAATTAGCCACGACATTTCAGGGACAAGAAAATCATGCATTTGTGTAATGCAAGTTTGACAGGTTGCCAGGATATAAAACCTGCATTGAGAAGTTAAATGTCATGAACTCTACAACAGGCTTGAGACCGTAGTAGGCAGCACCGACTCCAATGCCAGTAAATCCTGCCTGCAAGAAATGGAAAACAAAAGGGCAAACCATATCAGGATGAGAGACTTCACCAAGTACTCAATTAGAAGCAGAAGAGATAAAATAAAAATCAGGTACGTGTAAAATCGTATATAGAAAAAAACACATACACACCTCTGTGATTGGGGTGTCAAGCACCCTATCAGGACCATACTTATCCAATAGACCTTTTGATATCTGGACAGATCAAAATGGAACAATGATTCAGTAATCCAAAATAATCAGTGATGGATATGTAAACAAGATCATTTGTTGTCATCATGATTTCACCAACCTTGTATGCGCCTTGATACTCCCCAACCTGAAAAAGGTACAGTGAGCTTAGACAAGCAAGTCAGAACATCAAAGCATGTTACGCCAAAGCACCATTCTAACCTCTTCACCCATCAGGAAAACTTTCGGATCAGCTGACATCTCCTCGTCGAGTGCAGAATTCAAAGCTTCTCTTACAGTTAACTGCACAAAAGAGATATTTGTTAGAAAAAGTAGCGATAATCTCATAGTAGTGAAAGTAACAGCTCTGGTCCAATGAGTTTCCATGGTGACAGTGACTCCATGAAAACCAATTTTTTTAACTCTCTGCAAAATTAGTTTATTTGGGATCAAGAAAACAAATTATACTACAAATTAGTGTAATAATATTCAACAGTTTATGCCGGGAACTTTATAAGATAAACTAATACAATCACATCATCCACTGAAATGGGCTAAATACATGCCTCTTTAGCAGCAGAGGAGTAATTTCTTAGGGCATGAACTACCGGACGGAAAAATCGCAAAGTCTCTCCAGGCACCTAAGCAGATAGAAGGGACAAGAGTCAGATACAAATCAGGATTATTCTATTGAGAAATAAAGCATTATTTGATGTGCAATAGTAAAGAAGAGCCAAAATGTAAGGGATATAGACAAGAATTTGTGAAGCACCGTCACAGGCAAGCCTTTAGCGCATACTTTTCTCCGCACAATTCCCAACATATTGACTGCAAATTGACATAAGAGTATTATCACAAAGGAGCTCATTGAATAGGCATCGTATCATCAACACATATGAAGTTAAAAAATCCTAGGGGCAGCAATTAATTGCAGCTAATCTAATTTTCCAAAATCATTCTTCTCAGACAGATGAGGCTGTTGTGGATTAACGCACACATCAACACAATTGATTTAACTATGCCTGGCAAGAAAACGCAGCCAATAGATTTCAACAAGTGTCAGCAAACCCTCGTAGCACTGGGAACTGAAGTCACTTGCTCTTAAGGCTCCAGTTATCTAATGAAAAAACTTATTTCTTATCCAGAACAAAACAAATAGGGGTTAACAGAACCAAATGGCAATGAAACGGGCAACTTTTAATCTGGAAGTCGATGAACAAATACTTTGCAGCTGTTGAAGAAAACCCAGCTATCCGACAGTCAAACAAGTGGAAGAAGTCAGTCCTATAAAACGGTCGGATCATATATCCTCCACGTCCTTCCCCAACCAAAACACAGCTCTTCTACCCCTTCCCCCCACCCAAAAAAAACCGAACAAGAAAAACGAAAAAGATCTCACCTTTGTGGTTAGGTTCTGCATAAAACACAAATGACAAACAACGCCCAGATGAAATCTACTGGAAAAGAACAGGCAAAGGCAAAAGCGATGCCCAGCGGACCAACAAAAAAGCTCGGACTCACCCCTTACACAGGAAAACAGGTCTTACCCTTCCGGGAACAAAACAAATTCACCAAGAAATGGGGAAAAAACACAAAAACAGAGAAAACAATCAGTCGTCGGCTACCATCTCTTATACCATGACATCCCACCGAATCGATCGAATCAAACAATCCCCGTCCCAATAGGAGACGGTAGCCAAATCTGAATCCCAGAAACCAAAACAAAACAACACAAAACCCAGATGAAAGGATGGAGATAGGGAGGAGACTGACTTTCCTAATAGCCTCCTCCGCCGCCGGTGATCACAGAGGGAGAGGGAGAGAGTCGGGTTCGGTGTGCTGCGATCTTAGTAGCGAAACTGGGATTGAAGTGGAATGGTGTTTCTTTTTGTCTTTTACGGGGAAATGAAGTCTTTGTTTGCCCCCCAGTTGGTTGATGTCGGAACGTTATCGGGGGGGTGTTTCCGGAATAACGTAAAATAAAGTTTCCCTATCCTGACTGAATTTGTAGGGATTTATCGTCCTTTTCGAAACAAATTGATTAAAAAATTAAAAAAATTAATTTTTATTATATTAAAATTCACTGAGCGGGTGAATTAAGAATTTCTCAAATCATGAACATTTTGAAATGTTTTTTCAACTAACCCTAATATGGTATAATCATCTTCCGCATCCGATCCAAAACCTAAAATGTTGAATGAAAAATTTCGATTAGGACCATGGTCCCACCGGGAATGTTACTCTTTACCATTAGGTTTGAAAGAAAAAAATAAATACTAAGAATAATTTCATAGGCTCAGAGTCACTTATTAACGGAACAAACATGCTTCAAAGGAATATTTTGTAAAAAATAAGGTAGTTAATTCTAAAATTTCTTTTAATAATATTTCGATTTCATTACCTTCAGAAATCATTAGTTAAGGAATTTATATTGTGCAAACGGACTCCCTAAATCCTAACTCCGCCAAAATCTCAAATGAAAATTCCTAGCGTTTGTCCCTTTGCGTGAGGAATAATTTCTCACGGATTCCTTCGTGTGATTTTTTTATTTAAAATAAAAATAATTGATCTGTATTTGATGTATGAAGAGTATGTGGATTTTAATTGATTATTAGTGTTACGAGCGAGGGGGGGTTCAGACCATGAGCCGATAGAAAACGACGTCGTTCGAAGGGCATCAGAAGGGGGTGTAAGTCCGCACGCGCGAATCACCAAATCCCTCACTCTTCTTCCCCACCTAACCTACCAACGCAAGAGTCAACTCCTAACTCTTTCTCCAATCGTGGAACGCACTTCCCCCCTCCCCTACCCCCTGTCAGTCATTACCAATAAATATGCCTTAACGTTACCTGTCGATACAATAAGTCCCCTGGGATCACAAACCTCTCTTCACGGGGTGAACCACTCACTCATGGGCTCGAATATTTTACATGCCTCGACTTATCTATTTAGTGGGCTTTTATTATCATGACCCTGGCCCATTTTTCTATACCGGGCCGGGCCGAGGGTTGTCCGGCTTTCGTTTTGTTTATTTTTTTTTTTCTTTTCTGGGAGAGGGTGCAGGCGGCGGAGGAAGAGCAGAAGCGCGGGAGGCCTGAGGCAACGAGGCAACGAGGGGGAGGAGAAGGATGGGGGGGTTCTGGGGGACGAGGGAAACACGACTCGGGGACTCGTCTGGAAGAGGATCAAGCTCACCACCACCCGCAAGGCCAACGCCAAGAAGCGCCTCCTCCGCGTTTGGCAGCGTCCTTTAGGGCTTTTCATTCTCCCTTCGATTGTCGCTTGCCACCAGGGTTTTTTATTGTCGATTTCGTTGGTTGTGATTCTGGTTAGAATTCGGCCATCTAATAACAAAATTTCATTGCTGAGTTTTATTTTTTTAGGGGAATAAATAATTATAGGCATTGTAGCTTAGCTATGAGTTAAGTTTTAATCGAAGTACCGACCCATGTAGGGCATTGAGCTGAGAGCCGGTCACAACTCAAGCCAGTCGAGTTGCTCTGGAATAGATTTTTGTAGTTGAACTCGAGTGTGTAGATTTTCTTCTTGATCCCGTTTGAGCTCGAGGCTGCGTTTGATCTGTACGTTTGGCATCGAGTTGAGCTTCTCACGAGCTCAGTTGCTTTGCTTGATTCTGCTCATTTGGCAGATCCTAGTTTTAATTGTTGTGCTTCTTGGAAAATGACGGCACGTGTCCATTCAACAAGTTTTGCCTTCATGGTCTCGTTGAAATGCCCAAGCCCTTAACAAATGTTGAAACTCGTACCATTGCCGTGCTGCTGTTTTTTCGCAGAATGAAGCCGTCCTGAAGGCATGTGCAGAAGCACCTGAATCGAAGTCTACGGAGGAGGTCCCTGCCAATGCTTCCAGGAGATTAGAAGGAACTATTGGTTAAGTTGATCAGATTGAAAGTGGTTGTAGGGTTATATTTACTTTAATCCCTTAGCTTACCAAGGGCGGCAGCGCTCTATAGAAATTTCCCGTTCCCTCTGTAAGCTTCATAAGCAATTACTTTCGGTGCTGTCAATTTTGTATCTTGGATGAGGATATCTTCTCGGTTTTGCATGGGATTAACTCTTTGTAGTTGTCTCTCTGGGCGATGGTATAATCTTGTGCTCATCTTTTACCTGCTGTCTTAAAGGTTTTATGATTTTTGTGGTAATCTCTAGATGCTGACTTATTGCAGCCATGCTCTGGTGGTTCAGTTAGTTCCAGACTTGTACATCTGCATGGCTAGTTTCCTCTCTTCCCCTTTCCGTATGCATCTTCAAATGCGATAGTTAACGTGTCATATTTTCCTGGCATGTAACTATGTTTGATCTTCGTTTTGTCAGCTAAACATGCCCATTCAGCAAATCTCTTGCTTGATACTGCCCAATTTAAGCTTTATCTGACTGAACTTGCGGAGTGATTGTACTCGTTGGACCCCTTCTTCCTCCAAGTTATTCCAGGTTTCACTACTCTTGTGCTCCTTTATGCATTTCTTTCATGATGGGCCTCCATAGGTTGATTGATGGATATGACGCCATCTCCCTTGAACTGATTCACTTTTGAAGCATCCCTGGCATCCTCACTTGGCTTTTTCCCGCGTTGCACTTTTTGGTTCAGTAGAGGTCGCCTTTTGTCTCTCTACACTCCAAATCTAGACAAAGATAGATTTCTTCCTCATCAGGAAGGGAAGTGGATAATGAAGGTGAGGACTGAATTGGAGCCCCTTTTCCCATTACCACGTCATTGTCAATAGGATATGTTACGTAGCTGATTTGTTGATTTGAGCACTCAAAGAGCAAATAGATATCTTAATATGAGAACCTTGCCCAACCAACCATCCACCCATCCATCCATAGTTGCAAAAAAAGGGATAGGAGAGAGGACTCGGGATTGTAGTGGGAACTCAATCCCATTCCATCATCCCAAAGTTGAAGGGGTTTGCTTCCCTGTTGTTCCAACCCAACCCATGAAAAGAACTTGAAGATTTTTCACATGGAATTCTTATCGAGTCTTAATTATTTCTTTTTATGGGAGAGGATAGGCTTTAGGCTGATATCACTTGCTGATTACAACAAAACAGGGATTTTTTTTTTTTTGGCTTCCGACGTCTGAGCCCACTCAGAGTTGCAGCAAAGCTAGATAGAATATCTCAATGTGAGAACCAGAGCCAACCAACCATCATCCATATTACAAATGGTGATAGGAGAGGAATCGGGATTGTAGTGGAACTCAAATCTCATTCCATCATCCCAAAGTTGAAGGCGGGGTTGCTTCCCCTATTGTTCCAACCCAAACCCAACCCAACCCATGAGAAATGACAGGATGATTTTACACATGGAATTCTTATCCGAGTTAATTGTTTCTTTTAGTGGGTGGGGGGGAGGGGGATAGGGTTTAGGCTGATATCACTTCTTGATAAAATAACAAAACAGGGATGGTGGTGATGGGGTAAAGGGGCAAGGCCAGGCATGCTTTTCTGTTCCTTTTGTACTCTTCTTTCTTGTATCACGTGGTGCATATAATATATTCATACGAACCCCACCCCAAGAATCTTGTGGGGTGACATCAAATCTGGGTCATCACCATGTTATCTTAATACTATTCCCCCAACTTGGTCGGGGGCGTTTCTTTCTTCCTAAAGACACAAAAAAAAAAAGAAAAGAGAAGGAGAAAGAC
>JARUPW010000010.1:1911758-1954603 GCA_029817735.1 Melastoma sanguineum | reverse complement strand
TGGGGGCGGGGAGCGGGGTTCGGGAGTTCATGCCTCCTCTGTCTCCTTTTTGTACCCTCTTAGTTGTGATCCGTGTATAACCGTTAGAGTATAATTCACGTACGACCCCATCCCCAAGCATCTTGTCGCGCCCAGCGTTGAACACCTGATTCGGGGTCATCCCCATGCTCCTACCCACCTATCACGTTAATACTATGTGCCCGCCAACTCATGGTCTGGGGCGTTGCCTTTCTCCTACGTTCGATGACTTCAGTTCCTCAAGAACGAATACCACGCAGCTGAAAACTGTCGGGTCAGAGAAACCAAGCCAGTAGTTGCCAGCTCGCTGTTACAAGGTTCGCGTAACAATGCATGCTCCATTGAGAGGAAATCAATCACCTCTCTTTTTTTCTGGTATAGGTGCACATCCTACCTATATCTTGTTTGAGCTGGTCGAGGCTATGCGAAGCCTTGATCGTTCAAACTCTTCTTTTCCCTTTCGTCGGAGGTTGACTATTCAGCCTTATCGCGTCTCCACGCCTCCTCTTCCTCCCACTACTTCTCTCTCCCTTTTTTAGAAAAAAAAAAAAAAACATTTAGGAAGAGTGTTCTTTCAGGTGTCTGAAACTGTCGGGTCGGGGAAACGAGTAAGAAGTAGTTGCGTACAAGTTCCTACAAGCCATATATATTTTTGTTTTTTAAATTGTCTGAGGTTGGGCTGTAACGGTCCGAATTAGTTCGGGTTAAGCTAATTTTTTACTCAAACCGATTTTATCGGGTTTATAAAATTTTGACCCAAAACGAAACGATTTTTTAAGACTTGAATCGAAAATTCAGTTCGGTTCGGCTTGAAATATGATAATTCGATAAGATATTAGAAGAAACATAGAAATAATAAAAGACAAAACATAAGCAAAATATATACATGATATTCTTTATAAGGAGAACCAAATTTACATGAGAGAAGAGACCACGAACACAAGAATACTACGTAATTATGAATATCGATATGCTAAAAACTATAACACGGCCCCCCTTAGATGAATGAGTCAACTTTGGTAAGTACGCAGAATTGTCCTTACAAGAAAACAAGTTCTCGATGGATTTGCTGCGGGAGCTCAGGTGGGGGGGGCCTGAGTTGAATGTTCAAACACTCTTTTTCCTTGGTGACATCAGGCTTATGTCTCCAAGCCTCTCTTCCTCTCCCCCCTCGTACTATTACAGCATGCTGCGCCATGTCATTCGGAAGGTAATAACAATCACTCGTATTATTTTTTAGATTCCCTTGATCAAACAAAGTGTGCTTTTCTTTCCTTGGCTGGTTATTTTGAATGGGTCAAAGTCCTCCACCAACAACCAAATGGACCTTCTAGGCGGACGATCTGTTCTTTCTGAGTTTTGATCACTTTTAGAGTTTCCCAAAATGTTTGTGGGTCATTATTTCGTCTTTGTTCTCTTTAGGGAGCGAAACGATGGACATGGACTCCTCTACCCCCAAACCACACACGTGACAATAAGAACAAAACAATGAAAAGAGGGAAACCATCTCCCCCCAACCCAACAATTCAGACTACCACAAACTTCTTGTCATAGGAATGGAATAGAAATAAAGACCCATGTTCACTTTCGGGGTAGGGGAGGGGGTGGTGACGTGAAACAACAACTCTCGGGACATGTTGCACATATTCAGCATATGATGCTTTGATCCCTATGCAACCCTCCCCATTACAATGATGATGTTAACCCACTTGCACAAGAAACTCTTCCTTGGTCGGTTGAATTGAAAAAAGACTTAAAAAAAATTCATGGTTTTCTTGTCGGTTTCTTCTTCTTCTTTTTGTGGTTTTTGGGGATAAAAACAAAATTTTGATATCAGCTAGAGAGAGAGAGAGAGAGAGAGCAAAAGTCCAAAGTGTTAAATCGACAGGCCAACCCCAAATAATCACTAAACAAGTTTTTTTTTTTTTAAATTGATTTTCTCCTGCCGACCATTTCTTTGTTTTATCAATTTGTTTGCCGGCTTCAATTTGGTCACCCACAATTGTTTTCCCCAATTTCTTTTCGTGGGTTTTGATTTGCATGAGGGAGGGGGATTACCTGCTACTTCCGTGTTGGGTTAAATTAATGGTCTTTTTACTTCCTCACATGCTAATAATTGTTTTGTGTCCTCACTTTTCCAACCCCCCCCCCAAAAAAAAATATTAACTCTATGTAATGATGTATGATTGATTTGATCATGGGAAAGAGTTTGATTCCGGTAAGTTATTTCATTCATGGGTTGCGGTGTTGTTACTCACCACACATTGGGTTTATTTCTTTCTTTCTTTCTTTTTTTTTTTGCTTGATGTGACTTCACCACAAGCAGTTGGTTTGGTCATTACGTGTTAATGTGGCGATTAAATCATTTTTCACCTCAGAGTTTGGTCGGCCTTAATATAATCACTAATTGCGCACAAGTTATTGTACCGAAAGAAAACCCCAAAACTAAGAAAAGAAACACAGCTTTAGAAGAAACGAGCAACAAGGCTCATGCTCCTTTGATGTCTGTCTAACTTGGCGCCATGTCATTGCTCAAATATCATTAGAATTTCTTTGTTTCTTTGTTTTGGTGAAGTATTCCCCCGACAACCCTTTTCTTTCAAGCACGTCTTTGATTTCTTGTGTGTGTCATCGTGCACACGGGAAGTTAGCATGTCATGGTAATCAATCCTCTGGCAGTGAGTGTCTCTGCACAAAGTATCTTTGCTAACTATGGATAAAGCTTTTGAGTGGTTTGCCTAACCCAATTCCGGATCACCAGATGCACAATAACATAACCATGACCAACTCCGCAGCATGGCAGAGGCACACACACCTGTTCCATTCCCATGTTCTTTTTACTACACGGCTATGTAAGAATGTCGGTTCATTTCTTTCTGATGTCCATTCCATTAGTTACTTAGGATGAACAAAGAAGATGAGGAGGAGTTCAAGAAGAAGAAGAAGAAACAGACTGTTTGTGTCCAATAGATGCTCTGAGATCTTTATACCCAAGAATTTAATTCCCTCCAGCAGCAAAAGAGAAGTGTTCCAAGAATCAAAGCAACAAACCGGGAACAAGGTTCCAATCTTAACCATGAAAACTGAATCCCCCCCACAACTTTTCTGAAAAGGGATTTTAGGCACCAAAGTGAAAGAAACAGTAGAAAGGGATTCGATTGAAAAAGGCAGCCTTACTTTTTTTTCTTGCTGCAGACCTTTTTGAGGGTTGTAATGAATCGCTCTCGTGGTAACAAGCAGATAGGAGATGATCAAGGCATCACTAAGAACTTCAAAGTTGGTTGTTTTTGAAGGATTTCATTACACAGCCAAAGCCACCATCATCATGAAGGTCATCTTCCTAAGAGAGAAAAAAAAAAAAGAAACAACAACATTCCATCCATGCCCTGATTTTGCCTTGCCTTGCTTTTCCCTTTTCTCGACTGCTTTACAACTAAAAAGTCTTCAGCAGGGACAAGCAGTCAAAATACCTCCGGTTCCATCCTCAGAGCTTCCTTCCCGACATCCCAAGTTACACAAAGACAGAGACGGATGAAAAACTACAGACAAAAAGGACAAGAAGAAAAGGAACAGTGGACAACAGTACACAGGGGGATAGGGCTTGGGGGGAGGGGGACTAAAATCAGCTGTTGCCCACTTTTTAGTTCATCTACTACCGTTTGTCAAAATGCTACTCCATTTCCTTTGCTTAATCCTGTCCGTCCTTGTCCTGATTTTACTGGTGGTGTTTTTTCATCTTTGCTTCCTTCAAGGCTTACCCCCAAAAAGTTGTAAGCTGTTATTGCAACTACTTTCCTCGTTGTCATCTTCCTTGCTATTGCTAACATTATTGTTGTTGTTATCGTCGTTATCGTTGCCGGAGGATACCTCGGTGATCCCGCTGGACCCTGACGAAGATGAGGCCGGAATGAGGTTCAGATCAGCCAGGCAGCATCTCCTCCTCACCCTTCTCCCATTATCATCATTCCCTTCCCCTGCATCAGGGTCCACCCTTGCTGCCCTGGTCATGAAGTCGTAGTAAGCAGGCCTCGCGGAACCTTCTGCAGCACCCGTCGCCGCCCTAACCTTGCCCCGGCCAACTACAACAACACCGCGGTCCCTGTCGTTCACATCATCCTCATCACTCCTGGTGCTCCTCTTCTTCAGGAATATCCTGCACAGTACCCAGTTCTCCATCCCCACCACAGGACTCTGCATTTAACAACGAAAAGATCAGTTTCTCACCCGGGGGACTCCTCTTCATGACAGAACATGATGATCTCGCAAACCAAAAGGGAGGTCTTTTTAATTATTTTTTAAAAAAACCAGTGGATGACTAGTTCCTGTTCATAAAAAGTAAACAAACACAAAAAGGCTTGTTCATCCCGAAAAGCAAATCGTGATACCAAACAAAGCGGCAAAAATGGCCTGAGATTTATAATGGAGTCGCTTTTCCAAGTGGGGAGTCAGTCACAACAACAATGATCCACACAGCCCCATGATTATCCACACTAACGAACAACAGAGCACAGCCCAGTAAAGCTCGAGTTCCCCTCACCTTGTTGAGGTTCATCTTCTGGGGAGAAGGATTCGGGGAGTTGGCGGGAGTGGCTAGTCGGTACTCGTGCATGATCCAGTCGGTCTTTGCCCCACTCGGGGGCTTCCCCTTGTAGAAAACAAGGGTCTTCTTCATCCCAACAACCTGGACACCGGGTTGGTCACCCTTTGCGGCAGAGGCAGCAGCCACGATCTGGCGGTCAATCCCGGTGGCCTTCCAGTACCCGGAGACGGTAGCCCTGTTGGACCGGTTCCCGTTCGGGTACTTAGCCTCCCTGGTGCTGAAGAAATACCTCTCCTGGTCAGAATCACCTGCAAACAGCATCAAAACAAACGACAATTTCAGCCCTCCCCCACCTTAAAAACAACAAACAAGAACATCCCAAGACACGGGACATTACACTCCCACAAACCCAACCCAAGCACCGAAATGAATCGGAGCATTACCCGGCAAGTCCCAGGGGTCGGACTTGCAAACGTCGACCTCGGGGATGATGGAGGCGGGGAGGGGACAGGAGTAGACCTTCCTCCTGAGGTACTGGACGACGAGCTCCTCGTCGGTGGGGTGGAACCGGAACCCGGGCGGCAACCTCAGCAGACCGCCGCCATTCTTCACCACGGTGGCCATCGATTATTTCTATATCCCTTGGGGAACCCAAGACCCAATACGATTCAACCCCCGAATGAGCCCAAAAACGAAGGAAAGGGATGGATCAAGCAAGAGCAGGGGAAGAGGAAGAGAGGTTGGGGGAAGAAGGGGGAAGGAGGGGAAGGGAAGGGAAGGGAAAGGGTAAAATACGAAGTTGGGAAAAGTGGGGGGATTTATAGTGGGTGATGAGGAGAGGAGACGACAAAGGGAAAACAAGAATGTGGCGTGAACCGGACTCAACCCCTTTTCCCTTCTTCTCCTTCCTACTTAGTGTTCCTATTTTTTGACGCCATTCTTTCTTACATAATTCCCCCCCCCCCCCAAGGCTTTCAGTTTAACTTTCAGTGTCCGAGAAGTCACCAAAAAGCTCCTCTCTTTTTTGTTAATGATGTTTTTTTATATGATTTAATATCCTGTTAAAATTATAACTCATCAACCCTGTGTGTATTTAATTTGATATTTTTTCTTCAAAATTTATATATTATAAACCGAATTTAATTTTATGGAATGGAAAATCCTCTCTCCCCTCCCTCCCTCCAACACGGGGAATTCCAACAACAATGCCATTTAAAATAGGTAAAATTATCGATTCTATTCTGAATTTTGACCCGTTTTTCCGATTTACCCAAAACTTTCAATAATATCATCAACTATGTTTCCGTTATCTCAAAAATAACCTCCGTCCATTCAACCCTCGGACGAAATCTGACGCGGCGAAGACGTGTCCCTTGACGCCGTTTAACCGCCATTTATCAGCTGGCATGGCAAATTGAAAACCCTAAATTCTTTTTCCCATTTTCGATTTCCCAGATTGAAAACCCTAAATTCTTTTTCCCATTTTCGATTTCTCAAATCTGAGGCGGGAGAGGGAACTGCTGCGAACGGGATGGAGGGGGCTGCTGCTGAGGCAGGGGAATGGGCTGCTGCGAACGGGAGGGAGTTAGGGCTTCCGATTTGGGGCGATTCGGCGAGGGAGGGGGCTGCTGCTGATTTGGGAGTAGAATTAGGGTAAAGGGTAAATGGATTTGGGTGCGATTTGGGTGATTTGGGGAGTCAGGCCTTCCGATTTCTGACGTGGGTACCACGTATATGCCATGTCAACTGATAAACGGCCATTAAACGGCGTAAAGGGACACGTCCTCGCCACGTCAGATTCCGTCCGAGGATCGGGTAGACAGAGGTTATTTTTGAGATAACGGACAAACGTGAGGCTAGCTGATGATATTATTGAAAGCTTTGGATAGATCGGAAAAACGGGCCAAAGTTTAGGGTAGAATTGATAATTTGACCATTAAAATATCATTTTGATTTCTTTTTTGTTATTATCATCGTCTCTGATTTTCATCATAAGACGCCTCGCCATAGTAGGAAGAGAGGGGTTGGGGGGGGGGAGGGACAGACTTGTCTGAACATGGGAATTAATCGGAGATAATCATGGGATTAAGGGATAGGAACGAGATGGGGATATTTTTCCTTGTTTCTTGTTAATGGGGATTGTAAGAAGAGACATCTGCAGTTTGCACGAACCTTGTATGGACATCATCGAATATGCAGCGTGTGCGAGATTTTCGGGGGGGTGTGTGAGGTTTTAAAAATAATTACTGATTCCTATGATTTCTTGGAGCCGTCGTTTCTAGCTGTAACGAAATTCTTTGTTGGGTTTTCCGCTTCTATTTTCGCCCAAATAACGAACGACGGCCACGAGTAAAATGCTGCCATCGCACGTCTTTCGTACCATATAGAAATAATCGAAGGGCGTAGTATTGTGCGCCTTCACCTCAAAATGTACACCAAACTAGATGGGATATCACGAGCCAACGGCAACGGCATGGGAGGTGGGGGAGGTAACGTTAGCGAAGCTGAGCACGAGCGGTAACATTGTATCTCCGGGGAGAAAAACGTTAGGGTTTTTGACGAGGAATGACGCGAGGTTGGTAACGCCCGAGGCACTACGCTAATGAGACACGTTAATAGGGGGACCGATGGGGACAGAACATCGGTTTTTATTGTTAGGGTTGTTTGTTTAAGAACTTTGGTCCTTGGGTACGAGACAAACGATAAACTTTAGCCGCTGTTTTAGGACCTTAAAAAACAAGGGATGAGGTTTGAAGGATTTGAAAGAAATTTGTTGGTTGGATTGGATTTGAAAGATATCTCTGATTTCTCTCATATTATCTCTTTTATAAATATTTTATACATTTCACAATATCATGGCTCAAGTCATTTATAGTGTCGTATGTTTTGTATATCATTAATCAACGCCTCTAATTAGTTGTTTTGACGTTGTTTTCAAACTGTGCCTCTTTCTTGTCCCATAAGTTGCCACTTTCTCGCAAACTTCAATCGAAATCCCCAAGTTATTTTACTCTTTTTGATATCTGCCCACATGAGACTTATCCATGTCTTTGATTGGATTGGAGTTGCCTTTGAATTTCTTGCACTAGTCTGTCGGAAAGACAACTGATAATTTAAATAAGGATGAGATTGTGCCTACATACTTTTTTATGTCTCTTTTTTTTCAACCGGGAGTTTATCTCTTTTGTCAATTTTATTTCAAAGTCAATTTATTTTGTTTTTTTTAATAAAAAAAAATTGAATATCCCTTTTGACTCCATACCGGACGTCCTACTTATATTGTGTTTCTTCTTGTCTTTATTGTTCTCTTCTTTCAAACACGTACTAAAACTTTGGCCTCGGCACCGGATAGACATGGACGTATTTACTACAGTAGAAATAAGATCATCTAGTCTCCCCATGCAGACTTGTCTCCGTTGGGGGCCAATCATCGTGGCCCTCGTATACGTGCGCTACGTCCGGGAGAGATGAGCAACTATGACCCATCGATCTACACAAACATTATCAAAGCAGGATGAACGAGTTCTTCTAAGCTTATCTCATGAAAGAAAGAAAGCAAGAAAGGAAGAAAGGACATGGGAGGAAGTGTCCTGAACGTATGAATAAGAAGAGGTAGGGGAGGTGCCCGATAAGTGAAGGAAGTAAGAAAGAGACCCTACTTGCCCTCTGAACGACAGGCAACCGGTGTCGTTTTTGGTGCTCCGATGACAGAACAGAAACCCCGCCTTGCCCCTTTGCCTTTTTCTCAAGATTTCATAAATCTTGTCTGTCTCACCATTTCCAGCCCCACCACTCCCCCCCACCCACAGTTTCTTCTCTCTTCTTTCTCTTTTCCAATATGCCAATATATATATATTACACAGAAGGCCACCAACGACCACCAACGACAAGATCCCACTAATTCCACTCCTTCTTTAATTACCATTACTTTTGTTAATCCATCCCGATCCTGAATTGGTGGACTCCTTTACTTCTAGTGATGTCCCATTATTGGCAAATTGGCACACACGTTAGAAAGTACTAAGCATTTCCGCCACCCACCCAAACGTGACATCCACCCCACGATCTCAGGACAAGTTTTTCTGTCTGCCCAGGTTTTGCAAAGGCCTCGGTTCCATCTCCTACTGTTGAAATCAATCCAACACTTTGACTTCCATCTTCTCTTATCTCAACGTATCCCCCCAATATGTCCAAACCAACTAATTAATCCTAATTGTAACACTGTATGAAACGACACCAAGCACACGACATCGTCGAAATGGACCACCGGACATTTCAATATCATCATCACGTATTCCGATTGTGTGTGAACGTTAAGGGGACACGGCTAGGCTGGGATAGTCGGGGAGGGCGTTTTAGCGTCAAAGACATGAGTTGAAATCGGGACGTAAACATCGAACCAGTTTGTGGGGACATTACATTTTTCTTTCTTTCTTTCTCTCTTAGGGGCCAAAGGAGGGAAAGGCAACTTGGACATTTAATTGGGACAGATGAAATTATAACTCTCCTTTTTCTTTATTTTTTGTTGGGGGGTGGGGGTTGTTTGGGTTCCGTATCCCGATGGGAAACTCCTCCTTTTCTTCGCAAATATTTGATTGAGAGAAACATTTACATGTCCCCACATAGAATTATGAATATGACCCTTCGCTGTCCCACTGGAAAGGAAATTGGGTCACGACTTGTAGTAGGCACGCAAACCCTACTATAATAGTCTTCTTATATACGAAGGTTCTTTTTTAGAAAAGAGAAAGAAAATAAATGAAGACATTTAGAAGTTGAAGAAACTTCTTGTGATGAAGCCATAGTAGCAAAATAAGTTGATAGGACCAAGCCTCCACCCCCCCCCCCAAACCCCAATTGGGAAATAGAGTTTTACTAAGTCTATAATAAAAAAAGAAGATTCATACCCTACTCGGGAGAGTGATATATATTGAAGGGGGTCAAAAGGGAGATGGAAGTTGCGTGTGGGTAAGGGAAGTAGAGGATTTTAGAGGGGGGGGGGGGGGCAAGCACACATACTCGGTGGAGAAACGTCAAAGCCCACGATTATTTTATTTAATTCCTAAAATGTAAAAATTCAATTGAGGGTTTTCTTTGTTTGGCCTAGGATTGGAATGACCCCCTCTTTTTTGCTTGATCAAAGAGAGGTGGAAGGTATGAACAATGATTGAGGCTTGAGGGGGGGGGGGGGGGGGGGGCGTGGTGCGCTACCTCTTGTTATCTCCTTTTCTTCTTCCTCCATTTTTCTTTTTCTTTTTGATTTGTAATGAAACCAGGTGTTTCTCATTTGATGGAATTTGTGTTGTTGTTGAGGCCAGTTGGGTTTTTCCCTCCTTTTTAGGGGGTTGGTGGTTACCTGTCTTTGAAGCACTTTGATTTTTCTCTTTTGTGGTGGTGGTGGGGGGAATCCCGATGGCCTAAGATGGGGCACTGTTTTTTGTACATTGGACTTTGTCAAGTCACGTGCGGGAGAGTGCGAGAGGGGACGAGGGTTTGGGTTTGTGTAATTAGGGAGAGGTTGTCTCAAAAGGGTTAAGTATCTTTGAACCACAAGTTGGCCAAGATCTGGTGATTTTGATCTTTCCGTGAGGGGAGAAAAAAAGGAGAAGAGAGTGATGAAGAGGTTTTAATGATTACTTACAAGGAAAAGAAACCCCAATTATTATTAATTACGATCATTTTACTTCATTTTAAAACATGTCAATGGGGGAGGGGGGGTTGCTTTTTCTGCCTTTGCTTTGGCTTTTGTGTTTCCCTTTTCTTCTTTCTTCCTTTGTTTTTCTTTTTTTGTTGTTTTTTAAAGAAAAAGGTTAACCCTTTTAGGAGGTAATTCCCTTTCCTTAATCACCTTTTGTTTTTTTTTTTTCCATTTCTCGAATTTCAATCTTGCAAGGCATGAAAAGGTTATGGGGTGTGTTTGTGTGTTCTAATCGTAGTGATCACGACTAGGATGGACAAAAGTGACAGACACTCCATGCCCGGTCCTCTGATTTTGATACTAGGTGGTTTATAACAGTTGATGATAGCATATCGCCTCGCTATGGTTGTTTATATATTAAAGACAAAGTTGATGTACCTTACCTTATATTGTCTCGTCTACACGTGGTACATAATACAAGTATATTAGCCTTTTCCACACGACGAAAGTAAAGTTCAACAAGTTATTTCATATATTTAGTCGCCGAGTTTTGGAGCGACACTCAAGAGGGGGGAAACCGTGATTTACTCAAAACTCCCGACTTCTCCTCCTCCTTGTGGAAATCGATTAGGGGGGGGGGGGTGTTGAGGGTGAGGTGAGGTCGATGGTGGATTGATGATTGGAAAATTCAAAAGTTCCAATCGATTCCGGGGTTTGACAAGTCGGGAATAATTTTGATAATGATTTGAGGAGGTGTGCGTGTGTGAGTGTGAAGGGAAGCAAGGCACTTTTCGACTACACATGGAGGTGGAATGCAGCCAAAATGTCCACCTTAATTCATAATATAAAACGAAGCGAAACAAATTATCATCATCGCGTGTAATGTTATTACCGATAGACGAGTACATGGTGATGATGATGATGTGCGCATACACTTTCATTTTTTGGTCAGCACACGCCTGATTACGATTCGGACAAGGAGGAATTCCATTTGTCCGAAACATTCAACTGGTCCCGGTTCAAGTTATCGACCCGGGAGGAGGGATTGGGGGGTTGCGAATTTGACCGATCGTGAGATGATATTTTGGTGGGGTGGGAGGGGGGGGGGGGTTGATTGCACATTCACATACGTTGTTGTATCCGTCGACAACAAAGTACAGCTCAAACTTAACGTGCCGCATGGAAGCAAAAAAACCTAGAGCGAAGTTTCGCACCGCCGAGCGCGCTCGCGTGTTCAGTTGGCGTGTCCGTAAATATAGGGAGGGCATATGATTCGAGGCTCGGTAATGTTTACTCTCTGCGACCTCAACGTAGCTTGTCTAACTGGAGAGGGATACACGAACGTTGAGATCAAAATGCGTGGACATTATCCGTATGCTCAGACATTCAAAACAACATGAAATTAGAATGTTCCAAAATGAGCACCCGGGCCTCTGTTTACTCAAATGGCAAGTGGGGCATGGTCCTTGCTTGCGTACCCGACCAATCTCTCTGTTCTCTTCTCTTTATATAGATAAGGGAAAAGATTATGTACATAAATAGATCAAACTCTATCGGTTCCTCCATATATCATCTGCCCTGCGGGGGGGGGTTCGGGAATTGGGATGGTATCGATTCTTAGATAACAAAAATGAATTGGGTGGTTTGGTTAGATATTTATATACTTGGAAAAATGAGGATTGGGGGATATATGATTAGAATATGAAGGGCTCCCCCTAATGGGAAGAAGTTGCTTCTCATGACCTTGTAATCTAAAACCACACTTCATCAGCCCCCTCCATCTTTCGATCCAAAAAACTAATCATGATCATGATCATCACCCTCTCTACTCTCCCGACATCAAAATAAAATAAGTGGACAAACCCTCAAGAAATTTCCTCCCCTCCCCTAACCCCAGAGAGAAAAAAGAAAATCGTATGCCCCCTTCACCAACCACCGCTACAATTCAAAACGAGGGGCAACTTCTTCACCGGGATTCAGGACTCGAACCAGACATTCTTTTTTGGGAACAATATTTAGCCTCACGGTTTTGAGACTACATAAAACGTCACGCAATCACTAAAGATAGTTTATTGTTTACTTCTCTCGCAACCTGCTGTTCATCCGCCTAATGCCCGGCAGATTGTCTTGACATGTGCCCGTACCTTCTCTGAGGTGTTTCTTTCCCCTTGGTTTCATTGAAATCAATCGGTCGAGTCTTTGGAGGTTGGTTCATCACGGTATCAAAACTCTTTTGTATAACATGCTGAGTTCTTTGGGTCTGGCCCGATGGCAATATGACAATCGAGTTGATAAACGGAGCTGTGTACACTACAAAGTTTGGGCCATCTGCTTGACTGGAGAGGCTCTTTCTTTTGAGTGGCACAAAAATTTATGGAAATGTTATTCTTTCTTATGTAAATATACATCACACCAGAAAGATTCCATGAGTTTTTTTGGGAATATAATGAAAAAAAAGGGATATTAAAAAGGAAAAGGAACGAAAGTTCACTCGAGATGTCTCCTAGAAACCAAAGAAAATTCGACAGAGGAGAGAAACAAACCGTGGATGCAGACCACCTCGTGCTCTTCTGAGGGTAGCCGGAGTCGTCGTCCGTTTCCGATTCTGTTTAAATACAATCACGCTTCAGGGCTGTTCTGGTCACTCTGCCGCCTCTTCTCCCGCCAGTTCTCCCCCCACATCTTTGCCTCGGCGACCGCCCTTTCCCTCTCCAGGTCCTTGTTCAATGACCTTGCCGCCTCCTTAGGGGAGTCCTCCGTCTCGTTTCCTATCTCCAGCTCCCACTTCCTACCCGACCCTTCCCCTTCCTCGCTTCTCGATACCTTGGCTCCACCATTGCCGTAGCTTTTTCCCTCCTTGTTGTTGCCGGACCCTTTCTGCGAAGGCGCGTTCGGGTCGTACGCCTGGTTTGCTAGAAATGAGAGGGCCGTGACCACGTCCCTGGCGAGGGGACGAGCCGCGGCATTCTCCTGGATGCACATGGAAGCTATGGCGAGCGCCTGGTAGAGCCCCCGCATGGGAAACCGGCCTTGTAGCCGTGGATCGGCCAATTTAACGAATTTCCGACGATCGTTGATCAGCGGTCGTGCCTGAAAACATTGACGGCTAATGGTTACTACTAGATCAGTAAAGGGAATAGATAATGTCGTGATGATCCATCCAAGCAACACCAGTACTCACCCAGGCTACAAGGTTCTGCCCTCCGCTTGGAAGAGTGCTGTCAATGGCACGGCGTCCGGTGATTAGCTCCAGCAATACAACTCCAAAACTATACACATCGGATTTGACGGTCAGCTGACCGGTCATGGCGTACTCCGGAGCGCAATAACCGTATGTTCCCATTACTCTAGTAGAGACATGAGATTGGTCTCCTGTTGGACCAAGCTTGGCGAGCCCAAAATCTGACAACTTGGGATGGAAGTCCTCGTCTAATAGAATGTTGGACGACTTAAAGTCTCTGTAGATGACAGGGGGATTCGCCTCGTTGTGAAGGTACTCCAAACCTTTTGCCGCTCCCGCAGCTATCTTCATCCTGATATTCCAGCTCAGTGGTTCTTTATCCGGCGGGAGATCTGCAATTCGACCTTCAAATTAACAAGCCAACCGACCCTAATACTTAAAAAAAATTTTCAGTTCTGCAATCGTGGAATTGAAAGGATTTTTCTACTGAGGAACAGCGGGAGATTAGATCTCATAAGAGTTCAGTATGAGATGGAAAAAAATAAAGAAAACAAGAAAGCATAGAACAACCAATACGATCATTTCGACCTGGGTAAAGATGGACTACCGACTGACGTACCATGGAGGTGATCCTCTAGTGATCCCAGCGGCATGTACTCGTACACGAGGAGCCGTTGATCTCCATCGGCACAGTACCCAGTAAGGTTCACTAGATTCGAATGATGTAAGAGGCTAAGCATCAGAACCTCCACCAGGAATTCTCTATTGCCCTGAAGGCCATTCTTATCCAATTGTTTGACTGCAACAACCTGAAGTTATAGCTCATCATTTTAAAGGCTCAAAACAGCTAAGTCGACCGAATTCCCAGGCAAAAGGAATCATGCCCCCGAATCAGCAAACGGTCTCTACTGCGCACATGTAAGTAGAATTACCTGACCAGTGCTCTCAAGTCTCCCTTTATATACACGGCCAAATCCTCCCTCACCTAAGAAGCATTCGGGACGGAAATTCTTCGTCGCAGCTGCTAGTTCACGGAAGGAGAATGTCTGAGCAGAAATATTCGTTCCGGTTTGATCCTTAACATTTAGTTCAGTTTTCATTCCTGGCCCGAGGTTGCTTCTTGCCCTCGGTTTGTTTCCTGCCATGATTCATAAGGGCAAACTTATCCAAAAATACTCAAAATTCTGGCTAACATCAATCGGTCAGGATTTGCACTGATCAGATAAAAAACACTTTGATATGAAGTCGCGGTTTTGAATCCGAGCCTACTGAGAGACTGGAAGAACATGTCCTTCTAAGCAATAATAATAGGCCAGCGCTAAAATCTACCGCCCAGATTGGAAGTATAAGACGAAAGGAACTGGCGATACGACAGATCATGATCGACGAAAAGCAACCCCTCACTAACAACTCATCAAATCGGTCGCTATCCCTTCCCTATCAAGTCCCTTAAACACAATCAAACACGATGAGAAAGCAAATTCATCCAATCCTCATTGAGAAACACACGGCCACTAACTCAAGCAACCCTCCTCCAATCAGATCAGTCAGCAAAATCAGACAGACAACAACCCAAAAACCAGATCAAAACCACGACTGACAAGGGATGCGAAATCGGGAACGTACCGGAAGGCAATCTGGAGGCATGGGACGACGGGGCAGCGGCCGACTGCCCCTTGTAATCGGCATCCTTAACTGGGTTCAGCTTCACGCCCTTCCTCGAATCGAAACAAGGAAAACAGCCCATCTCTCTTCCCTCCCAAGGCAAATCAAATCACCAGCAGCAGAGCTCTCAAGAAACCCAGAAACGAAACCCGGCCGTTTGATGAAATTCCCAGCAGGAGCAAAGCCGAGCCAAGCCAAGAAATACCAATCTGGGTTTTGGTGGAGGTGAGTTGTTGGAGCAATGACGAAGGGGGCTGAGCAGTCTTCCCTCAGTCCTTCCTGCAAAATCCCATATAATGTTTTTGAGGTTGGTTGGGTGGTTGGCTGGCTGGTTGGGTTCCAGAGCAGACCCAAAACACGATGATACGCGCAATTAGTAGAAGAATCGCCTCCCCCCCGAGCCACCCTTTGACCAGTAAAATTAATTCCCCCNTCGCTCTCTTATTAATTGACTGCGCCTGTTTCTTTTTCTTGTTCTATTTACTTCACTTATCCCGATGAGAAGAAAGACCCCCCCCGACATTAACCGTCAACTAACGCATTCAACTAACCTCCCCTCTTTCCAGACACAAAGCAAAAACTTCCTCACCTCCGTCCCTGTCCCCGTTCCGTTTCATTACACACGTCCTCCTACTTCTTCTCTTCCTTCATTTCCCCTCCTCCTGGTTTCGTATTTAATGCCCTGTTTAATATTTTATCCATCCCCTGATCTTGACTATGTCTAAAGGATATAATATCTTCCTTTCCTTCCTTTAATTTGGGCAATTTTGGATTAATTCCCCCCACCCCAGCAGCCGCGTCATTAATTTGGATAGGATTTTCTTTGTTTTTTTTTACCTCATTTCCTCTAATTCGGCAACTTATTCTTCTTCAAAAGTTTGGCAACTTTCCAATTCCATATCATCTCGACCATCATATGACTTATTACTCAGTGTTAGACGTGTCTCGTATCCGAGGAGGGGGGGAGGCGGGGAGAGGGGATTATGGCCTGAACGTGTCTGAAGGCGATAATGGCGGAAAACAAAGTCTCGTAATAATTCTCTTTGGTGGGGGGGAGGGACCAAATTCCCCTGTTGTCATGTGAGTTTTCACCATGATTATGGCAGGAGTGAACACAAAGACAAACTTACCCAATGATCTTGTCACATTTAAAAAGGAAGACAAGGAAAATAATCAAAGAAATCGACCCCCCCCAACCCAGATGTGTCCTTCTGACTCATGTGATCAAAAAGTCAGTCGTATTCCCTCCCGCCCCCCAACCAAGAAAATGCCTTAGTAATGATTGAAACAATCATGTTCCGAATGTTTTTGTCAACTTCCCCTTCGGACACGTTTGAGGGCGATCAATTTTGTTTTCGGCTCAAATATATTTGAGTAATTTTTAAAAATGTCTTGAGTAATGTCTTAGGAAAGATTTTATTAGTTGTTTGAAAAACAAAATTATTTACTAATTGATATTTAAAACATCGAATTAAAAACATTATTTAACGAATTTTAAAAGTTATTATCCTATTTCGTCGAAAATTTTTTTACCGAAAGTTATTTAGAAACATACATCCACTGGTCGATATTATCATCTAGTTTAAACATGTTTTTATTTGAGGGGTTAAGTCGGGCCGGACTAATTAAGAAGGAAGAATACAGGATGAAGTGGGTGATTGGGTTGGGGGAGCAGTTTGACCTGCCTAATGTCTGTACACATCATTTATAAATTATTTGAATCTTTCGCTCATTCCAGTCTCGGGCAAGTTCTCTTAAACTACAGAGTCGGTCAAATGAAACATTTCCGATTCCGCTCGAGAGGACAAGCGACATGCGATCGTGCCGACCACAACGTTGTAACAAGCAGGGGGGACATGTCCATTTAAACGTGTGTGATGCGCAAACACGTAGACCATGATCCGATGATATATGATGTGCAGCTAAGAATGACCCGCCAAATTTAGATTAGTCCCAATAATAGCCGAAACTAAGTATATGCCAAATTCACCACCACCCTCCGCCCCTCCTAAACATTCACTTTCCGTCCCGTCGATTCCCCCCTTGATCGTTTGTTGCCGTTGATTACTCGACCGTGGGATGGAGAGATCCGAGATGCACGAGTGCCACGGAAAGGATGATGCGGCCACGGAGAGCCCTCGCGGATTGGCAAAAGGCGATGTCGCCTCCGGGGAAGAATGTGAGGATGTCCGGCATGAGAAGGGTGAAAAGGAGGGAGAGGAATCGGGGGCCATGGATGACACGGAGATGACTCTCCCTCGGATCCTCGAGGAAGTCGATGATTTTATTCGTAGGAATGTGTCGGGGGAGGGAGAGTCGAGCTCGTCTCTGCCTGAAATGCCGAAGGCCGTCGAGTTGCTTTCCGAGAGAGTGGAAACGGCCATCGTGAGATACAGCTCCGGTTCGAGGCTGGGGAGTGGCGAGGATAACGAGGAGTTCCTTTTCCAGTCTGTTGTCCGGCTTTCCGGTGTGATGAATAAGCTTAAGGATGATGCTTCCTCGGAGAATAATGGCACCAGGGCTTGTGTCTTGAGCAGGACGAGCTCGGTTCTCCAACGATCGATGTTGTTCTTTGAGGACGAACTGCGTTCTATCCTTGACAAACCATCGAGGACGAGCGGCAGAGCTGAATCCAAGTCCATCAAGGCCAAGGCGTCTTTTAAGTCGGCCAGGGAGTCCAGTCGCTGCATTATCAAAAGCAATTCGTCAGCCGAGGATGAACTGCTCCCTGTTTGCTCACCCGATGAAGTATCACATATGAATAGAATATGCACATCAATGATCGAGGCAGGGTACGAAACAGAGTGCTGTATGGTGTACAGTGTATCGAGGCGGAACGCGTTCAAGTCAGCCCTAAAGATGCTGGGAATGGATAATATTAGCATAGACAACGTGCAGAAAATGCCATGGGAGTCCCTCGAGGGAGAGATCAGCATGTGGATAGCGGCCGTCAAGCAGTGCTCTGTCGATTTGTTCCCCAAGGAGAGGAAACTCTGCGAATCGGTATTCTCGAGCTTCCCCCAGATATCTCATAGTATGTTTAGCAATCTAATGAGGTCGGTTGCCATACAACTCCTCAACTTTGCTGAGGCGGTCGTGTTGACAACACGAGCCCCCGAGAAGCTTTTCAAGTTCCTCGACATGTACGAGACCCTGAGGGATCTAGTCTCGTCCATGGATGAATCCTACAAAGAGGATGCTGCAGAGGAGGTTAGGGCTGAGATTGCGGCTGCAAAAACTAGGGTAGGCGAGGCGGCCGTGAGAATCTTCTGCGATTTGGAGAATTCGATCAAGGGTGACAATGGGAAAACTCCCGTCTTGAGCGGCGCGGTCCACCCACTCACTCGTTACACCATGAATTATCTCGAGTACGTATGTGTATACAAGGATACGCTCGAACAGGTGTTCCGGCAACACCAAAAACGATCCGGTAATGGTAACAATGAGAGCGAGAGTAACGACAAATCACATTCCTTTGCTGCGGAACTGACATCAATGATGGACTTGCTGGACGCGAACCTCGACATGAAGTCGAAGTTGTACCGCGACCCGTCCCTGGGTTACATATTCCTGATGAACAACGGGAGGTATATCCTACAGAAGATAAAGAGCACGCCCGAGATGCGCGACCTGATGGGCGACATGTGGTGTAGGAAACGTTCGTCCGACCTAAGGCACTACCACAAGAGCTACCAGCGCGAGACGTGGTACCGGCTCTTGCAGTGTCTGAACCAAGAAGGGTTGATGGTGGGCGGGAAGGTTGTGAAGCCAGCCCTCAAGGAGAAGTTCAAGACTTTCAACGCGATGTTCGACGAGATACACAAGACGCAAACGATGTGGGTGGTAAACGACGAGCAGATGCAGTCGGAGCTGAGGGTGTCGATCGCGGCAGTGGTGACGCCCGCATACAGGTCGTTCCTCGGGAGGTTTAGGCAGTATCTAGACGCGGGGCGGCAGAGCGAGAAGTACATAAAGTATCAGCCGGAGGACATCGAGGGGCTGATCGACGAGCTGTTCGACGGGAACTCGGTGTCCATGGGCAGGAAGAAGACATAACATGACCAGGGGACTAATCACTTCTTAAGACTCGATGTTCGGCTGATGGATGTAATGAAATCGAAAATTTTGTAATAATAAACGCAACCGTAGATCATTCCGGTTTCATCTCACGAAATAATCACTTTGGCGATTTCCGCCGGGAACAACCTCAAACTCGTCGAAGAAACTCATCCAAGTCACTCAACTGAAGACGTTAACTATGCCTGTCTAAGCCACGTTTGGTTCCCATTGAAAATCAAGCAACTGGCATAACAAATTTTCCACCACCCCAAAAAAACACTAGTTATTCGATGTAATAATGATCCAAAGTGGCACCCCCACTTACTCAGATTGCAAAAGGAGGGAGGGGTTATGACTTTTGAATTTGTCAAATACTCTCATGGATGTTGGGTGGGAGGGAATGTGCAAAAACCCTAACCAATCCCACCCCTCATTGTCTCTCCCCTCCCCCTAATGTTTAATATACTTTTAAAGTAATGAATCTGTCAGATGCGAACTGCCCTGGTTGAGTTCTTGACTTCGAATCACATCGTGGCTTGCGTACCCGACAATCATAGTTGTTCCGAACCACCCACTAATGCAAAAGACGCATTACACTCTTTGGGCACATTTTTTAAATGCACTATTTAGCAGTGTTAACCAAAAGAACATATGATTGAAATCATTGTAAGGGGGAAGGGGAGCGTGGCCTTAATGCTTTTGTTGCAAACTCCACCAAGAATTTGAGTTTTTGAGGGATTTCCGTCGGGCGATTGGCCCAAACCTCCGACTTACGAGTCTGACTCGGCGGCTTCCTCCCCCCGACAGCAAGTGATGGCGAGTGACTTCTAAGGAAGAGACAAAAGGCAAGCCAATGGTTTTGGCTTTCCATGACGACGTTGTCGGGGGCACCACCACCTGCCCGCACTTTGGTTTCACTTGAAAAATCATTTTGATTCGATTCTTATGTCGTCAATAAAAGCTAGCCATCTCATCGTCATCCTCATCGCTATTTCTTATTAAATACGGCCCAATCGGCCAGAGAGTTTTGTTAAGAAAAATGTTGAAATCATGGAATTTATATCGCCTACCCGGTCCTCTAAATCAGCCGGAGCAGACGTGCTTTTATGAAATTATGGCTGCCGTTTTAGAAATGAATGTAAGCCATTTTCAGAAGACGTACGTACGATCGCCTTCCAGCGCTGGACATCAAGTTGTGCGTTGACATTATCATCTTTTATTCCAACCTGTTTGTTTCGTAACCCCTTATTATGTAATGGAATAACGTGTACAATAATATTAGGACATCATGCGGGGTCGCGACCGGGGGGCTTGACACTATGAATGTAATGCTGCCGATATTTAAAGAGTCAACTACCCGAATCTAGATTGATGAATGAGTGGATGTATAGGGCTTATATTAGCCGATTTGGGAAAATAAACTCGTTTTTATAATTATAAGAGTTACCACAAGATTTAAATATTTTGTCCGACTCATATTCGATACATCTTCTTAAAATTTTAGTATAACTTTGTAACCCATGACGTTCGAATAATTAGATAAATTCGAATACAAAATATTTTAAGTGAATATTTTGACTAGAAAATAAACTTCAATATTTCTAAACGAGTGTGGTACGTGCTTTTTTTTATGTATGAAAGCCCGAGTCAAGAGTATTTAGAATATAGATGATATACGTATGTTAGCTAATCATTTATTTAAAAAAAAAGATTAAATAATATCATTACATACGCGTTAAATACTTTTGGGTATAATCAACTGTGTCTTTCATCTGACATATAAATGCGGACAAAAATTTATTGGCCAAAAGCTGCGATTGATTGATAGAACGTCCCATATCCCATCGAATGTCCAATGTACATTAAATAACACGTTAAATGATTGAGCGAATATTATTACGGCACTTGACCCCGTCGAATAATATGGGACGTCTATGCACTTTCGTGTGGTATTAAAAACTAACGAAAATAAGTAAAATTTTTCAATCACAAGTTCCATGTTTGATCACTCGATAACTTCAAAAAGCTATGGTTTCACGCAGTCGATATAGTTTCGTTTAATTAAAGCAATCGAGTTTTGTCCCGGTAAACAAATAATAAGCGCGAGTTTGTCATTTGATTATTTGTTTGTTTCCTGATGGTGCGAATGAGCTGGAAATTGACCCAAAAAGATATCTGCTAATAAATTACATAAATAAGAATTTCGATGGAATTAATTGACGATTTTTTTTTTAGTAAAGAGATAAACGAAATCCCTACTCGGTCTGTGTGTGTGTATATAAAGGGGGTAGGGCTATACACCATTTTCATGCGAAGCGACTGATTTCACCCATTTCCCAAAAGGCAGACGCAAGTTATTACATCAAAACGGGAGAAGGACAGACACCCATCAAGTCCAGTTGCACACGCCAACCATCATCATCTTCTTCATGAGCAACTCCATGGAGCCAAGATCCAAAGTCATGATCGACCTGGCCTACGACCGGGGATAAATATCATCATCCATCGTGTCTCTTCTCTATTTATAATTATCTCCCCTCTCTGTATTCACATGAAGGTCTGATCTGATTCTTAATTCCGTTTTCATTGATTACAACTCATCGATATTCATGGAAAGTGATTTCGTCATCTGTTAGAAAGACATTTCCTTTAGACTGAGAAGGGATTCTGTAGTTATTTCGGGTAGGGGAGGAGAGAAGAAAGGAAATTAAAAAGAAATGGAACCGGTTAAGGAAATCAAGGGGAAGAAGAATCTGATCGCCAAGACGTGGGAGAGATGCAAGTCCCACGGCCGAGGAGGAGGAGGAGGGAGCAACTCCCCCAGCCGCCGCGGCTTCACCAAGAAAAGCAAGTCCTGGAATGGCATCGAGGCGTGCGACAACTCCTCCGAAGGAAGCTGCGGGGGGAGGAGGGTGGCGCCAAAAGGGTGCTTCTCGGTTTACGTCGGGGCTGAGAAGCGTAAGTTTGTGGTGAGGACCGAGTTCGCCAACCATCCTCTATTTAGGGTGCTCCTCGAGCAAGCAGAGGCCGAGTACGGGTACAACAGTTGCGGTCCTATCGAGCTGCCCTGCGATGTCGAGATATTCTACAGGGTGTTGAGGGAGATGGACGACTCGGACGACGACAGCAATCGCAGGGGCGGCTCCCTTTGAAGGTAAAGGGTTTCGAAAAGGTCGTCGCATCAAACCCTGGCTGCTGCCATGGTCTCCGTCGGCCAGTTATAGTCCCATTTGTGTTGGGGGGTTGTGTTGAATTGCGGCGTAATGACATGGGACTTTATGACTACATAGTGATGGACAATAATTTTATTTCCTCTTTTTTTTTGGGCAGTGTAAGGAAGTTTGCTTGTGTTCGTAAATATTATAATGAAACTTAATTTTATTTTTGGAGGAATTTTACATTGTAATGTCACGTTTGTGGGTTGGTCCATTTGATTGAAAACTAGAAAATGAGTCTGGGGGATCCAAAATAATAAAAAAGGACTAATACTGCCAATTTGATGATGGGAACTGTACATTGGAAAGTGGAGTGTGGGAAACCATGTAAAAATGTGTGATCGCATTTAATGCACGTTTTCCTTTTACTCCTAAGTCGTTTCTAAGCAAAATCAAAATTTTTGAATCACCTTTTTGGTTTGTAAAACCAAAATCGTTATTAGAAAGGGTTGCTCCAATTTTTTTTTGTTTTTTTTAAACTAATCCTTATTCCGTAAAATCTTCCATTCCATAATATACAAAAAAGAAAAAGTTGGGGGTGTTGGGCTTCCGGGGTCGATAATGAGCAAGTTGCTGATAGAAACGTCGACCTCTTTTCACGAGAGAGCTTTGACGTTGTTGCCCCACCGGCTTCCATCGACAGCAACCGATGCAAAGATGTAGTCCAAAGCGGAGTAAATTTCTTATGATTTTAGTGCGGTAGTATAACGATTATTATTACGTAGATCGTATCTTGGTGAACAAAATCGAACACGCACCTATAGAGATCACGCAACTCCGGGTTTAGTATGCCCATATGGTCGTCGTTCGTTTCTTGTACGCCTCCTAACTCGTCACGTTGCAGCATACCGGGACGGCCAATGATACGAGCACGTCTCTCTCATTCGGGGACTCAACTGAGGCAGTATACAACATTCGATTTGCCAACACGAAAACGTGACAAGGAAAATTATGTACAACGTAATACTAGTAGGGTGAGCATTGCCCCACAAAACAACAAGGTCTCTCCCCGAATCAATGGAGGAAAATATACAACTGTTGATTGGAGTTTTAAAGGGTTTTACTAAATGTAACTAACGTGCATTCACGGGAGACATGAGATTCACTATTTTGTATTGCTAAATTCTGTGGACCATTTACATATATATATATATATATATATATAGAGAGAGAGAGAGAGAGAGAGAGAGAGATGATAAAATGGGATGAAAATATTTTCCGCTTGCTAGACGTGGTCATATAATCATATTAGCTGCATTGTAGCTCCCAATTTCATTATTCACTGGAGGCATAGCATGAATAATGTACATATAATAATATTTTTTTTTTATCGATTCGGATAACGTACCCGACTTTAGTAGGTGAGTCTACTAATGGGGATAACTGCGTTACCAATTCTCGGACCCGAGACCTTCATTAAGCAATATCAAGTCGCCCTAACATTTGGATCAACCCCGCCTTGGTAACGAAACCTTTATAATGATGCGTTGTCCAATCAACTCTTCTTTAGTGTCATAAGGATAAAATGCTCTATCAAGTAAATCACTCTGTAGGCGTCTTAACTAGCTCACAAGCACGACCCGCCACTCAACACACAACCCAGCGGAAGCATTTTGTTTATCTAGCGTTCCCTTTGAGCAAACAACACCACCCTTTATTAAGAAAGAACTCAAAATATACAACCCTCCATTGCTTAGCCTCACCCCTTTACAAGCCTTCTTATAGGAGTCGTGGCTATTCATCAAGCTACATAATCAATCCCATGGGGATATGACAAGCAACCACCCTAAAATACCTTTTGGGGTCGCACCCTTTCTAATCTAGGCGTTCCTTACAAATGTTGTGGCTGTCTAAGGGGAACCTACCCAAGAAGCACACCCTTTCACCAACACTCCCCTCTCAAGGGTCAGATTCTTATACACTCGCCCCCTCACAAAGTGACGCGTCCATAGCTCGTGTCTCTTTATGAACCTTGCTCATGAGACCGCCCACGAGCATCCCTCAAGCCTTCGCGTCTGAGTATCCAGGTCATGTTGCGTATCGTGCCAGCTTCATTGTCCGAGCACCGACTCGAACCACACTTGATCCGTCAAGTATCAACGAACGCACATACGCTTGCTGTTGTCCATGCGCTCCGACCCACGGACACTGCCCAAATAACCTCGCTCAATCATCTGTAAACAACGGGCATCGACCCTCGTCTTGTCCCCGTGACACTTTATCATATATATGGATTGTTGACTTTGTTGTGATAATGAAGATTGGGGAGGCGAGTGACTTCGTAAATATAAGGAGTTTAGTTTCACGCATTCTAAGCATTTTATGTAATCTAAATTTATGTTTTACCAACTGATCGAAGCTCGGGAACGAGGAAAGTGAGATAGGCTGGTTTTGACCCCGTAATAAAAGAGGAAGTTGTTGATTGATGGGCCCAAATCCAAAAGGCAAGGGTCCAACACCGTATATGGGCTTCGCTATTAAGATGCATTATTGGGCCTACATAAAGCCCAAATATTAAAATAAGATTTAAAAAAATGATAAATTTGTTTCCTCCCCCCTCACTCTCTCTTGTCAGCGTTTGTGCAACCAAACACTCCCCTTCACCTTACACTCTTCTTCCCTCCCGCGCTCTATCTGTTTTCCTCCCAATCCCCTCCTCCGAAGGTCCCGACACTAACCTCCGTCGATTGTAATGGCCGGTGCCTGTAAGTTCGATCTCCCCGATGATAACGACCTCCTCTCCTCCACCAATCCTCCCCCTCCCGATCCCCGTCCCTTCCCTCCCAAGCGTGAGCGCCTGCTCCTTCCCACCAATCCCTATCCTAGCTGTTGGGACGAGAACCGCCGGCGCCGATGACGAAAACGGAAAGCATAACGGGGGACGATGTCTGACGCACAGATTTACGTGGTTCGGCCCAAACTGGCCTATGTCCACGAGGAGGTCCTCCTTGAGATTTCACTATAACCAACGAGTTACACGATTACAAGCCGGAGAAAGTTTCACCCCGAGTCCTCGTAGAAAGCCCTCTACCCGACTCTCCGAACATTCTCACCGCTCACCGTATATCACCCGTTCCCAGTACAACAACTCACTAGAGACCCTGGAGCGCGACAACCCGTCGCCTCCCTTACCCTAGTTACGGAGTCTACATCGCCCTAATCCGTGGATCTCACCTATCCGACTCTCCTATTCGAAGCTCTGGACAACTCGTCTATTTATAATAGACGATAGAATGTAGGACAATATCTTTCCGAGATCCCATAACATCACACGAAATCTTATGTGATATTACCTACCAGATTCTCCAAGATTTCAACTTCGGATCACATTCCTAACAATCTCCACCTTGAGCTGAAGTCCCTGAAATCTTCGAGATCTCCTTCCTAGATCTCCCAGACTCCGAAAGGCTCCCCTTTCATCCGTCGCGTCTTCCTAAGCGTGTCATCACCACATGTGACAATCGCTCTACATTCCACGCGATTGCAGCACTTGCTCTCCCGAGCAACCACTATGCACTGTGGCTCCATCTCTCTCTTGTACTCTGCACTCAGTACCTTCTTAGTACCCCGAGAAGTCCCACCTATCGACCGTTGTCAGACTTCTCCACCTGGAACTTTAAAACGTTCCACCTCACTATTGACTTCACCGTCAATGCGAGTATCACAGCCAAACTACCTCATCGGCTGTACCTGCTTGACACCCACAAGCTCGTACACACAGTCCGTGCACCCGCGTTGCTATCTAACCCTCCACCTGAAACTAAAAACCCGTTTCAGATAACCTGATCAAATTGTCATGCCCTTAAGAGCCTTGCCAACTCCCTTGACTCCGACCCCAAATTCCACATGAACCTGCACTTGTGCCTTAGCACCCGCGTGGCTTTCACTATCAGCGATCCGCACACCTGATCATTAACTGGTGAACTCCACCTCACCGCAAGAAGTTCAATCCTCAAACTTCTCCAGCTCACCGCAGAAAGTTCAATACTCAAACTTCTTCACATGGAACTAAAGAATCGTTCCCCTTGCTCTCAACGCATCCGTCGATCCCGCAAGTATCCACGTCGAACCCAGTGCACTAACTCCCTTCGACCTCCTTTCTTGGCTCAAAATCCAGGAGCCCATGGATATCTCTATGCATCCGTGCTTCTTCCAAGCACTATTTTAACCAATCTGCATTCTTATCGACATCTCGCCCACTGTATTGTCATCCTTCGCCTTATCAAGGCTCGCCCCCTCTGAACTTCCGTCGAGAAAATCCTTCACGACCTTGCTCTGATACCAATTGTTGGGGCGGGAACCGCCGGCGCCGATGACGAAGGCGGAAAGCATAATGGGGGACGATGTTCGACGCACAGATTTACGTGGTTCGTCCCAAACCGGCCTAGTCCACGGGGAGGTCCTCCTTGAGATTCTACTATAACTGAGTTACACGGTTACAAGCCCCGAGAAAGTTTCACCCCGAATCCTCGTAGAAAGCTCTCTACCAGACTTTCCTAACATTCTCATTGCTCACCGTGTATCATCCATTCCCAGTACAACGACTCACCAGAGACCCCGGAGCGCGACAACCCGTCGCCTCCCATACCCTAGTTACAGAGTCTACATCGCACTAACCCGTTGATCTCACCTTTCCGACTCTCTTATTTGAACCTCAGGACAATCCGTCTATTTAATGATACACACTTACTTGGTTCCTACAGACACGTTTCGTCCTGTATTACAAGGGAGTAGCAATTTTATCATGCATTGATTTGGGCATATCCTAGACTAGAGGACTTAATCATGTACCTGTTAAATGAATTATAATCTGGTAGCTCTGCTAGCCAAACGCCCAACACTTCCGGTATATTGTCTAGTTATAGTTCTTACTTAAAGTCTTTGCTGCTGCAGTGATATATCTGCCCAGTGAAGCTTTGGGTCATACTCTATCGAAAAATTTGCAAATACTGATCTTGCAAAAATAGATGTCTCTTTTAACTGGACTATGCCAGCTTTTCCAGCATAGGATTTGTCATGTCTGACTAACTGAGTTACCCTATCATCTTCCCTATCGGCAGGACATTAAAGTCCCGCCTCCAGGATCTGTTGGAAACTCTATTGACCATAATCTTAAGGAAAACTGGCGTTTGGATGGATCTGAGGGAAAGAAAGACTGGAGAAAAGTTGCCAATGAAAGTGATAATATTCGTCGTTGGCGTGAGGAGGAAAGGGAAACGGGTTTTCTTGGAGCCCGAAGAGACCACAGGAAGGCAGATCGGTGCACTGACAATTTCTTAACCAGGGACGGCACTGGAAATAGAACATTGTCTAATGCTGATAAGTGGCACGATAGTAATGCGCGTGCCACTGGGCAAAGCAAGTGGTCCTCTAGGTGGGGACCTGATGATAAAGAAAAGAATCTCGTGTTGAGAGAAAGATAGATGGAGATAAGGAAGATGGTCATGGCCATCCTCAACCTTTAGGGGGAAATCATGTGGCTTCAGAGCGTGAAGCTGAGTCACATGATAAGTGGAGACCACGGCATAGAATGGAGGTTCATTCAAGTTCTTCGACTCCTTACAGAGCTGCTCCTGGTTTTGGACTGGAGAAAGGAAGGGCAGAGGGATCAAATGTTGGATTTGCGGTTGGGCGTGGTAGGTCAAGTACAACTAGAAGCTTTTCTGGTCCTATTGGCGCTGCTCATTCTGACAAGGCTGAATCTGCCCCTGGAAGAACCATTGCTGTTGCAACTTCTTTTCGTTACCCCAGGGCAAAGCTTCTCGACATTTATCGCCGGCAGAAGGTTCAATCTTGTTTTATATTCGTGCCTAATGACATGGAGAATGTACCTCCAATCACATGATCTGATCTCGCCGAGCCTTTGGCATTTGTATCCCCTGATGTTGAGGAGGAGGTAATAACATTTGCTGAAATACCATTTAATGTATTGTTAATGACCTATGAAAGAGTTTAATCATATAATTGCTTTGAAAAGTCTAAATGCCTCTGCTAATAATAGGAAACAGGCAGTCCTTGGTGATATATCCGGGGAAAATATAACTGGAAGTGGAACAATGTACATTGGAGCCCTCTGAGAATTTTACAGGTGTCAAGCTCTCTGAATTCGTGAGTTTTATTGTGTGTGCATCTCTTCAGCTGATCTTCTCTAATTTCATTTGCAGGCCTCGGAGATGAACCTGTCGAAGGTAAGCCTGGCATACTGCCAACAGGTTTTTCTGATGAAAAAGTCAGAACTTTTATCTTCTCATGGGATGATAATCGCCAGAAGAGTTTGATCAATGGTTAGTAGCATGATGCACAACTACTCTTTTATCGCTGTTGCGGACATTTTGCTAATTTTCATGTCGTCCTTTTTGTTCAGACAATGCTGTACTTGAGGCAAATAGAAAGGGAGAACAGAGAGTTCCTGTAAAAACCAGTCAGTCCAATTCAAGGGGTTCATTAGTTGATGGAAGTGCAGACCGTAAAGAGAATGCCACCCCTCTCTTTTCATATTCTCAATCCAACATTGTTAACGGTGGCATAATTTTGGAATCTGTCATCCCAGAGGTTAACATCACTACCAGCCTAACCGATAGTTTGAGTTCTCAGTTTTCTGCAGGTCATCCTGGAAAAAACCTAAGACGCAATTTCCATCATTCAAGCGAAATTGAGACCCATGGCTTGCACAGGAATAGTCCTCCAGAGGAGCAAGGTATATACTACCTGGATCCACAAGGGGAGATTCAAGGACCTTTTCTTGGAGTGGACATTATTTCCTGGTTGGAGCAGGGTCTTTTTGGAACTGACTTACCAGTCAGACTGGCTGATGCCCCTGATGAAACCCCTTTCCAAGAACTGGGGGAGATGATGCCACATCTAAGGGGCCTTGCGTTTGACTGTGGTGCCAAGATTGTCTCCTCGCTTGGAGAATCTTTTTCAACAGGAGAAAACTCAGAGGTAGCTTTTCCTGTTCCTGCTCATACCATGACAATGGATAAAGTATTGTCAGAAGATAAGAGGCTGCCGGCAGAGTTGAAAAGCATGTCTTCTCTGCATACGCAGTTTCACATCTCTGAAGCTTGTGCTTCTGCTCAACCAAAACATCCAGATGCCAGCTTTCATGATTTCGGTGGACAGGATGAAGGTCAGTTCAGATCTCAATTGTCACTGATTCTTACTTTCTCTAGGCATTTATTTCGTTCTTGGAGTATTCTGTATTTACTGTCTGTCTTTGCTACAGAAATTGTTTTCCCTGGAAGACCTGGAAGTACTGGTCATCCAGTCACCAAGTCCACTGGCCACAGAGTTGATACTCGTGCAAATGCCAGAAATAACTCTTCTCTGCCTGGTGAACCGACTCTTCCTGGCTTGCAAACTAAGGAACAAAATAAGCCACATCCCTTTGGTTTATTGGGGTCAAAACTCGAAGGAATGAATGCAAAGCATGTTCCAGCTTCCAATTTCTCTTCTAATATCAGTAATGTAACCCCATTTGGAGCTATGGCGGATCCATCTCATCCTTTTGTTCCATGGCCTGATGCAGCCAGGAGAAATTTACTAAACGAGCATCCAGACATATATCAAGACACAATGACTTCCCAGCACCATTTGGAGCAGGAATCTGCCTGTTTTGATTTTCCAGAACAACTTATCATATAACTCCAGCATCAGCATCAACAACAGAATCTCATGCCTTTCCAATCGCAATTGAACCCATTCATTCTGGAACAGATGCCTGCTGAAACACTCTTGCATCAGCAGAAGCTGGGTGCTCACAACACCCCTCAGCTAGAGCATCTGATGGCTCTTCAGCTGCATCAGCAGCGACACTATGAGGTTCAACGTCAGTTGCAGCAGCAGCAACTTCAACAACAGAAGCTTATGCATGAACAACAGCAAGCTCGTGTTCATCAAGTTCTCCTTGAACGTATCCTACAAAGCAGAAGGCATGATTCTGGTCTTGGACAGTCATCTATTGATCATGTCAGAGGAAATAATGTCCTTGAACAGGTTCTAATGGAGCAAAATATTCTTCATGAAATGAAGCAGCGATACCACCAGTTTGCGAGATATGTTGAACCAATGGAGCAGATTCCCCGAGCAAGCTTAGAGATTATCCCAAAAAGATGCTCAGAGAGAAATAGCATTACTTCAGCCGCAGAGGCTGCTTGAACTAAATGCAAGACAATTCTCTGGACTAGGCCTACAAAACAATGTCGAAGAAGAAAGGCCTGCGCATTCTGTTTGGCCAGCAGATGAAAACAATTTGTTCCTCAGGGCACACGGCGTTCACCTCTCTCGCTCTTTGGGGTTTAACCCACAAGACTACCAGAAACAACAGTTATCCTTTCTTGATGAACAGCTCGGCCTATACGAGCAGAATCAATCAATGCAAGAGCGACAAAGACGAGGTTATTATGATTCCAGTGGGCTACCTTTAGAACGCTCAGTTTCGTTGCCCCCAGATAATGCAGGAATGAATCTAGACATGCTAGATACAATAGCTCAGACTCATAATGTGGATGTGCTGGATTTTAATTCAAGAATAAAGTCCATAGCACGATATGGGTAGTTTAATAATGAGTTGTATGCTCATAATAATCGCCCCCCATTATTCTCTAATCAGTTTTCCATCCCAATGGATACCACTGATGGTAAATGGCATGACGACAGTGGTCAACTCACAAATGACTGGATGGAATCTCAATTGCAGCAATATCATATCAATGCTGAGCGTCAGAAAGGAGAACTTTCTGAAAAAATGGCTCCTGAAAATCAAAGTTCATGGATGTCCGAAGGACAGAATGATGACAAGTCCACCAAGCAGCTGCTAATGCAATTACTCCATCAGCAATCTGGTCAGCACAACCAGTCAGCCCAAGCTTTTGATCACAGCGAGAGGACGCCTTCACCTGGGTTTTATGCTGGTGCAAATTCAACCTCTGTAGATCCCCTTGTCACTGTACCGCAAGAATGTGACTCTGGTTTAAACAATTCACTTAGAGTAGGATCGTATGGGTCAAATTCATCTGAACTGCCTCAATTTTTTGTTGGGTCTGAGAATGCTGGGGTTCTTGAGAAAAAACGTGATCTACGATTTAAAAGTAGTGCTAGAGTTTTTGTTGAGAGGGAGCAGATTTTGCCTGGCATGCCTGATTCCAATGTGGGAATTCATACAAATCCAACTGTGGTCAGTAAGCCACCTCTAAGGAGAGATTACTTTGAGGGGGAGTGAAGAAAAGTGTCTTCGACCAGTGAGGATAAGTATAAGGCATCGATGTTTGAGATGTTTGAGGGCATGACTGAACAGAGAGCATTAGCAGATCATGATCTAGCTCGAAAATCCTCTGCTAGGCATGCTTCGGTTGGTGTTGCAGGTAAGATAGGCTAGACATTATCCTGTTGTTTGGATATTACCTTGTTGTTGACTGATGACCTACATATCAATATGTTCTCAGGTGAGGATGTGGGCTTTTATGATGAAGGAATTAAATCTCAACACACTGGACAAATAAAAAAAAATCCAGTAAGTTTTGTTTTTTGGTAAAACAGTAAGTTTTGTTGCTACATGTGCATATTGTTTGCTGAATTAGCTCCTATCACCTCCAACTAGCTCTGCTCTGTCCATAACCTGTCCCTCTTTTGTCAAGATAGTTGGCCAATGAAGTCACAAATACCATCACGATGGCTTTTTATCTTCCTACAGTGGATGCCATTATTGTGGAGAGTTTTGATATCACTAAGACTAGGAGTTGACATTGGTTTTTGCAATTTCAGCCATTGCATGACTTGGCTTCTGCAAAATTTTATATTTATTTTGATTTACCTTTGGCTAATTCTGTGTTTTGTTGCTCGGATATTGTTTATTTTTATGTATCTTTTGCTCATTCTGTTTTACATGGCTTCGGTTTTTATTCAAGCTTTCCATGGCTGCCCAAAACCGAGAATCCCAAAAGCACCGAAATTACTGCATGCTTTATTATCTTGTTTTATGTGAAGACTTCTGCCATGTGTTTTCTGAAAGCTTTTCGTGAACATGACAATTATTGTGTAATTTTATTAGTCATTGAGAAACCAATTATGGGACTAAAATATCTCGGTTTGACATTCTGTTATGAAAAACTTCTTTATCATAAAAGTACAACAATTTTACCAAATTGTTCATTTATTTGCAAAGTGATTCTGTGATTCCATTCCCATGATGGACGACAATATCTAACTCACGCTAAGCGTTGTATCTATTGTTTGAGACGTGTTTATTGCTTTCAATTACAGTTTGGCCAGTTATGCTATTCTTTGTGATTTGGATAGCTGGTTGAATTGTTTAAGCAATAGATGTAGTTAGGTGATGAAGGAGGATGTATTGTTTTATAAGTTTCTCTTCTGTGTTGGGTCTGGACAGTGAATGGGTTTTTTTACCCACGTTACTGCTTAAGTTTTCTTTGGTGGTTGAACGGCTCATTTGTGCATGAGATCCCAGAACTTCCTGTGCCTCCTCCTTTTAACTTAATATTCGATACAGTTTTTACTTGGAAATTTAGTTACACTAAGTTTTACTTCCATCATCCGATTCTCTTTTCAGGGTGCCAGTAATCCTATCAAAGAGTCAGGATAATATCTTTGTGAGATACCAGGAAGGATTGCCCAACTTGGCGTCTGATCCTCTCAAGAGACTTAGGAATTCCTTCAGTGGTGTTCCGGATGGTATGTATCAGCTTCTTTTATTGACCTTTTTAAGGGTACACCTGGTTAAATCTATCTGTTAATTAAATTTCTTGAAATGAAAGATGTCACTGGAATCTAGAAAAGGATGATTGGCATGCTTTAGAGAAAGGTTGAGATTGTTCATGCAACGTTTTTGGGATTCCTTCTCTCTTCCATTAGTGTTTAATTTCAAAGTGGAAGCGGCAGAATTCTTTTAGTATGTGGTTTCTGACATATTTTGGGGGGCCTTTGAAACAATGTACTTGAAGCTTTAAAACTTTTCTCTTAAGTTCTCTGTCTGGTGTAAGTCGCCAGGAGAGCGAGAGTAATTTTTAAATTGCATATTTTACGGAATAATTTAATTCTTTTGAATTTTTCGTACCAAAATTTCCTTGCTGTCATAAACTACTCCAAATGACACCATACCCCTGAACAAAAACCGACAACCGAACACTGTTAGAGCCTTAATATTCGAGGAGTAGCTGCACGATGTCCCTGCATAAATTCATGGGACAGACAAATGAGCTGGCTAAACTTGGTTGCCTGCACGTTTTTCTTCCAAATAGACAATAGATGAAAGGAGTAATGTGAATTTATCTTTTGTGATATGTCTTCTATCTGAGTTCTGATTCCTGAATTGGACTAGAAATTTGAGAGACTGAAGGAATGATGTTTCTCGCCCGTTCCTGTCCGCTGTTGATGACAGGAATCAAACCGGAGGAAGGAGGTATTATCCTGGGTTCAGGTGGACTTCATCCTATAGCAATGCGGAGGTTACGAAAGCCTCATCTACGGACATGCTCAAGAGTAGCAAAAAGATGTCATCCACCCCTCAGGATGGCCAGTCCTTCACAGGGGTGGTTTCTCCGGAGCTGCCACCCGACTCTTCACAGACCGGATGGAGTGGGAAGAAAAAAGGGAAGAAGGGGAAGCAAATCGACCCTGCTCTGCTGGCGTTCAAGGTAACGAGCAATCGGATCATGATGGGCGAGATCCAACGTATTGATGATTAGGTTGTCTCCTCCCGTAAGATCTCTTCTATCCCACATTTCTTTTATCTTTGCTTTTTCATTTTTAATACGAATCATTCAGGTCAGGTGTATATAGTTAGTCCCATAAAAGAGGTAGTGCTTTCTACAAATGTCTCTCCCCTCTTTTCCGCTAGTGTCCAGGGCTCTGTGTCTCGTCTTGTGAATAGTATGAGTTTTTGTTGGATTGCTGCTCCCTGGATTGAATGAAGCTCAGAGCATGGAAAAGCGAAAAGAGAAAGGATATGTATGTTATCCTATCAGCCTTTAACAAGCATTCATTCAACGAGGCCCTCATTGAACAATGACTGATTGGAACTAGTTTTGTAGTACGTGGAGGTGTTTATTGTTTACAGCCAATGACCAGGAAATAGTTGGCGGGCTGTTTTGCCCCATATGTACTCCATGTCGGAGGGAGTCACCTGGGCTTTCTCTGCAATGAGATAAATCGCCTCCTTCCCTCCTTTGTAGCCACACTCTGGCACGATGAAAGGGAAGTCGCTGCAATAACATGATGGGGCCTTTAACTAATCACCCATTCAGAAAGTATCCTGGTGGCGGCGGAGGTGGAAATTACCTGCCCCACATTATGTGGCTAGCGCCAAAGCTAGAAATGAGCTTGGTAAGAGCATCGGATAAGTCCGTGTAGGGGAATGGCATTCTCGACACTCGGAAAAGAGCGCTGAACTTCACGTAAACCTGTTAGTGTGATGGATCATTTTGTGTCAAGACATCAGACAAAACACCTAACGGATAAACTGGGGAATCAGAAAGTCGTCCAAGCACAGACCTGAGGGAATCTAGACAACTTCAAAAGCTCGGCGAAGGCGCGACTTTCCTCGTCATTTCTGAGGAAAGTCAATGTTAGGATGACGATGATCAAAGGATACAAACTTTTCCTTTTATAATTGGATCGATCTTCGTGATGGAAGGAAAAGGACTACTCACTTAGGGACCTTGCAGAAGGCCACGTGATCGAGTAATACTATGGTTGAAGGAAATTCCGAGCATAGTTCCTCTATCTCTGCGATGTGCAGGCTAAGGCCCTTGATCAGCATGAAACATCGAGTAAGGTCGTTGTGCAGGGCCAAGCAAAATCTTAAACGACTCGGTGAAGAGAATCCATGGCAGGAATCGTTACTTTCATGCACAAGAAACCAACAGGTACACGGAGTTCTCCAGCTTTTGCAAACATAGCCTTCCCAACTTCATTTGTCATCTGCGTCACAAATTTAAGAGGACTTGAGAATGCAGCATCTTTCAAGTCAAGTGCATTACATTAAACGAAGGTGTCCAAGCCAAGATACCGCACCTTTTGACCAGATGGCCACAGATACGGGTTGAATCGTACGGCACGAAATCCGTCCTGAGCACACACAGGAATGTCATTGTGTCGTTATTGAATTCTTTTTCTATGATGAGACAACAATGCTCAAACCTTCAAAACAAGCTGCTCTAACTGCTTGATTCCGACTCCATCTTCTGCGGGATTCGCTAGGCAACACCCGGCGAATTTGGACGGGTACTTCTTCAAGGCACTGTATATAAAAAGACATGCATAAGATATGTATCCTTAAGAGTGAAGTCAACAGGAATAAGGGTCCAGAATATTGCGATTCATTGAAGCAAAGAGCAGCAATGTTCATCCAAGGAACAAACACACATCAGTCACTAATCAACTTGTTCTAGGGCTTCTGCACTTTCAAATGTGAATTTACAAGGAGGGGGGGCAATCCAACTTATGACGACACAAAAGCAACAACAGCACCCAAGGAAATTCAAAGTTTCTGTTGTATGTACCTGGCAACTAATGAGTGATCAAACTTATGATTAATAGGCTGAACAATGAGAGCACCATCTACACCTGCTTCATCCATACACTACAGAAGCAACCCATCAGCGACAAGAAATCGAATTAGTGTAAAAAAGATGACATGATATTCAGAGAAGGGCATGTGTAAGTTTCAAAATAGGCAACGGAAATCGCTCCCACAACAGAACTCTTTGTATATGAACTACCTGCGTTCCGATTTCGACATAACAAAACTACTCATTCCACCATAACATCGCTCCACATCTAACTGACACACTATGAATTCACCTGGAGGAGAAAATCGACATCTCCCGGCAGTGTTGGTTCTTGGCCTGGAAAAAAGGGGAACTTATCGGCAGCCTAAAAAACGCGCACGCACAGAGACCCATAACAAACAAAATTGTCAGCATCAGCATCAATTCAAGCAAAAAATCAGCAAAACCCTTTTGAGTAAGCAAATAATTGAGTGGATTCCCAACACAAAGATTCGATCTTGCAAGCGATACCTCTTCTGGGGATGCCCACACGTGCAGGTGGGCGTCGATTATCTTGCGGTCGGAATAAGTCGATGGTCCATCCGTGGCGGACATTGTCGGAAAGGCACTGAACCGACGCGGCTTCGGGGGTACCTTCTGACAACGGGAAGCGACGATTTGACGAGAGCAGCTGATGTGGGTGCACGACGAGAACAGCGGTATACGAGCAAGAGCGAGTGCCGCCTTCGGACAATGATTCTTCATGGCCGGCCCTCGAGTGTTGTTAGTTCACAACATTTACCTCGTTGTACAAACCGCCCACGTTCCATGCGAATCTTGAATTAGTTAAAAAGTTATAATTGAACCGAATCCAAACGAATGCACTTCACTCGACTCAATTGGGAACAACCCCTCTCGACATTTTGATAAACTATTCTTGATGATTTTCAACCAAGAATACATTTCTCTTAATAAATTAGTTATTGTGCCCAGCAATTATTCCCTCCCTCCGAAAACCCTTTTGTTGTTTCGTTGTTTCAACTTAGTTATCGTGTTCAAATACAATGAAAATGAATTTTTTGACATGGAATGGAATCTAGTATTTAATCCATGCATCACATCGTTCCAGAGACTCGTCCTCACTGAGTAGTCACTTCATAAAGGACAACCCCCCCCCTTCATTACCAAATAGCCAACAGAAGTCTTCTCCAGGGTCCAGGGCCACAACATCGGCTTCTGATTCTCACCACCACTTGGGATCAACAAAAATCTTAAATCCCAAAGGGTCCAATCGTGTGGGATGGTCGGTCGGTCCCCCAGAGGGACAAGGCATCAAAGCAAACACACATTCGCATTGCGGTATTTGCAAAAGAAAGGCAGCCCCTTTCCTTTCCTAATCCTCCTCCTTACTATTTTTGTAATGACTTTTTTTTGTACCCCAAAATAACAACCTCCTCTTACAGAACAGACAGACCGAATTCATTACACACACACACACACACTCCAAAACCCAAGACTCAAAAACCCACACACAAACTGCAGAAAGCGGAGAAGAACGCGAAACCCAGAGTACCGTTTCCAAAAACACCCCCCCCCCCAACCAGTCATCGTCATCATTATCATCACAGTTCCCATCTCTTACATCCTCGGACAAGAATCACCCAAGGCTGACTCCTCAAGTGTAGCCTTGCACTTGGGCTTTCAATATCATCCTCAATCCCCCATTCCTATTTTCTGCAGTTTTCCAAGACAACTCGAATACTTCGCCACCCATCAAAGCATTTCAACTGAGTAAGAGGAGGAGCTTGGACCATTTCCAGTAATCTCATCCGATCCAAGCAACCCTGTCCCCTCATCCATTAATTACCCATTTCCCAAAACTAGAACGTTCTGGTCCCTTGATTCGTTTTAGTCTCCCGATTCGTGGGAACCGTCGTCGTCGTCATTCTCTTCCTGCTGATTCGACGTATCTCCACCGCCACCACCTCCCCCGCCCTGTCCCATCTGCTGCAGAATTTGACTCAGCGACTGTGAATTCAGCACCCCACCGTGCCCGTCCTGCGAAAGCCCCAACTCCAGGCCAGGGACTCTCTGATTTGACGCATTTGGCCCTGACAAGAATGGCGGGAAGCTGATCAACCCGACATTCATGTTCTGGAACTCGAGACCGTGAAACCCTAATTTCGACAAAAACCCCTGCTGGTTCTCCCCTCCGCCTATACCCCCTGCCGACGCTGCCGACTGATCCGGATAATGAACGAACCCCGGCCCGATTCCCCCAACTGAGGGCCAGACCCCACCCCCATTAGGAATCCCCAGAGCACCACCACCACCCCTCCCCACTCCGAACCCCACCATGGTCCTGAAATCTGTGGTGGAAACAGAGCACCCGTTCCCCTGTTCCGAAACAGAGGAACCCGTAACAGCTAGAGCGGACGCGGGGACGGTCCCGGTCCCCGTGGCAGCTATGATGGAAGGCTCGGCCTGCTGCAACAACCACTGGATGGTCTCCCCGTCGGTCTTGTGGCCCAATTCGCGCGTGAGCTGGAAAATCCTGGCGGCACAGAGGGCGGGCATACGGATCCTGCGGCCGCGGCCATCGACCTTCTTGTGCCTGTCCTTGTTGGAGCTTCTCCTAGGGGCGAGCTGCTTCTTGGACGAGGTATTAGTGTTGTTATCCTCCTTGGTGCTGGCCAGGACGATCTGGAAGTCTTTGGACGACTTGGGTTCATCCCCGTCGCGTCCACTCGATTCCATGAAGCTGAACAGATCACCCCCTATGACGTTTTTGAAGGCGGGTTTGTTAGATGCAGCGACGGTGGTGGTGGTGGTGATCCCAGGAACCAAAAAATAAAGAAACAAGCCCTAATTTTTTTCCTTGTATGGGTTTTACTCCCCAATCGGTGAAAAGTTTGTGGGGATTGTGAATAATTTAAGGGGGAGACTTTTGTTTTCTTGTGTCCGGATGATTGAAGGGGCGGGCGGGGGGAGTTTGGAAAAATTGAAGCTTTTCTTTTTTCCTTTTTTGGAGTGAAGAACAGTATGTTTGTTTCTGCAGAGGAATTCCCTTACGCCTCTTGACTTTCTTACAGTAAGTGAAGGGAAGGAAAGAGTAAAAGGAAATCTTGTCATCCCGTCGTCTTGGTCCTCCTCAGTTTTTGGTTCATGGTTCAGCCACCCCAGCCAGCGGCCCAACTCCGTCCGTGTGTCGCGGCCGCGGCTCCGAACCAAGCCGCAAGTTCATGCGTGAATGAATCGAGACAGATTTGTTTTTCGTTAGAGTAGTTTGAGTTTGATTCGGATTGTCTCCAACCCCTCCTTCAACGTGCACGTAACAACATTGATGATGATGCGTTTGATCATAGCTTAACGTGACAAGAATACTTTAGGGGTTGTGTTGGGGAATCATTGCTGTTTTGGTTAATGGAACAATCATTGTCGCCAACACAATCATGCTTTCCATCCCAAAAATTATATATTATTGGTGGACTAATAAGATTATCGTAATATAACAAGACATACTGCATCTAGCTAATCGTTTGACCGATTCCTTGTTCCAGTTCATCCGTCCAGAAGCGCTTTAGGACATGGGGAAACGATTGTCCAAGGCGCCTCAAAGCCCGATCATTGCTCGAGACCAAGGTCGCCCCAACCGACGTTGTACCGGGCCGCCAGGTAATGTGCTCCCACAGGCCCACGGCTACCGCAAGGATAGTACTCCGGGATTACCTTCTTCTCTTCCAACTCCTTGAGCACTGGCGTGAAAAGCGACCATGCGGCGTCGAGCTCGTCACTGCGGATGAATAGCCTCCTTTCTCCTTCTATGGCATCCAGGAGGAGCCTCTCATAGGCGTCCGGGATCTCCTTCGAGTATCTGCAGATAAAAGAATATGTTATGAAGATTGATGGCAGCGCCCTTCTTTGAGGGTTATGACATACCTTGCAGAGTAGAGAAGGTTCAAGTTGCTCCGGTCCAATCTCATCCCGAGGCCCGGGACCTTATTATTTATCTTCAAGTAAATGGCCTCATCGGGTTGAACTCTGATGACTAGCTCGTTAGTTGCCTAATCAAGATCCGTGCCGAAGTTCCGGTTGTATAGATTCCCAGGAACGTGTCTAAACTCTAAACTGCACTCTTATCTCAGCACTGCACCAACCGGTATTAAAGCTCATTAAACAAAGGCAAATATACGACAACATCATCTGACAAGAAAAGCTTTTAATAAATCAAGGAACCTTCTGTTATGTAAAACCTTTCCAGCTTTCATTAAGAAAGGCACTCCATCCCATCTGGCGTTATCGATGAACAGTGTGGCCGCAGCAAAAGTGGTGGTTAAGCTGTCGCTCAGGACAGTCTTGTCATCTGGGTAACCTGGGTAGATCGTCCCTCCTTTCGTATGACTCTTGTATTGACCGACAATCACGTCGTCGAGCTGTAAAGGCCTCATTGAACGTAAAACTTTAACCTTTTCATTTCTAATATCTTCTGCATCCAGACTAACAGGTGTTTCCATGGCGAAGAGGCAAGGATTTGAAGCAGGTGGTTTTGCATGATGTCTCGGATTATGCCGTAGTGGTCGAAGTACCTGCATGGTGGGCATTCATATAATCAGCCTGAAGAAACTAAAAAGATAACAAGAATGATGGCATGAGCAAGAAAATGACGAGTACCCTCCATGTCCTTCTGTGCCGAAATCTGCAGAGAATATCAACTGCACATTTCTGATGTACTGCCTCGACCACAGAGGTTCAAAGATGAGGTTTGAAAACCGCAAGACAGATAAGTTCTCCACAGTTCCTTCCCGAGATAATGGTCTATCCTGTAAAATGAATGACAGAGGCATTAGCTCACGCGCTTCAATTTGACTGCAGATAAACATGGAAGATAAAATGAAATGGCACCTGAAGATCTGATCCTCTTCCAAGTACAGTTTAAGAGATTTCATCAAAGCAGCTGATGATTCCGAATCTCGGCCAAAGGGTTTCTCAACGATGACCCTTGTCCAGCCATTGGTTGTACCCACGTATCAACAAATGCCAGGTAACTCACTAGCCAACAACCCTTTGCCTGAATAAACGTAAATTGATAAAGGGAATAGAGATGGTGCTAACGGATAAGGTACTGGGTTGTGGGAGACGGGAGTATGCATGATAAAGATGGGAGACTCCACTGAGAATGTATGAGTCAGTGAAAAGGAAGATTTCTTTTCTTTTCTTTTTTTTTTGGGGAAGCAGAGTTGAACTACTGAGACAATAGTTCTAGAAGGAAGTTTTGGTCAATTCAATGAATCAATCTGGATCTTCTTTCTTATCGTCCACCTTCATTCCCATTTTGATGGTTATCGTAGTTCAGTTCATGGATTAGAAAATCATTGTTGGTCCAGAGATTCCCAAGGATAAACTATCACGGGGAGAAAAAGGTATAGTTGACATTCTTGCAAGTATATATCTGACATTAACATATCTTAAGAAAGGAACTGAAAAAACCATTACCACGTGCAACTGCCAATGAAACCTTCAGCAAATGCAAGCACATAGACCAAGCATTTTCAATAATAACAATGTGAACCTCAGCAGATCGACACTGAAATATTAAATGTCCTACATACATCCAAATTCAATAGACTGATAATGACATAATCAATAGATCAAATGAGCAAATATAAAGAGATGACAAAAAATTGACCCAGAAAAGAACCAAAAACACTAGAACCAGAATAGGGAAACCAGGTATAGGTCAGGATGTTACCTCATGTTGCCTCAATTTCTTCTCTAGTTCTGCAAAGTTCTCCTGAGAGTCATACTGACCAGCATGGTAGAAGCACCGTTAAAGGAACTGATCCATCTTTTCTTCACAATTCTCCCTGAAAGCAAAAGCCAAATGCAGGTCAATATGTAATCGAGCGTCATATGAAGACAAAGATAAGTTGGGTGTCTTCTTCATCAAATCGAATGAGGAACTATCAGTTGTACCTCTTATCTATACGACAGGTCAAAGTTCTGCTGATCATGACCCGAAGTTCCTCGTCGGTCATCTTAGTCCGAGCATAGCCAAATATAGTGAAGTGCTACAAAAAAACAAAAACCACAAATCCATCATGTTACACATTTGGCCAAAGAAGGTAGTCGCTCAGATCAGAGTATGTGGTCAATTAAAGTTTCAACAAAAGGAAACCTCTGGAAGGCAATCTTCATAATATAGAGCAAATAGCGCAGGGAATATCTTCTTCTTCGCGAGATCCCCTGAAGCACCAACAACTGTAATACTGACGGTGGAACCACTTCCACCAGAGAATTTATTCCAGTCTGCACTTTCCTCGGGTAACTTAACTGAAGCGAATCCCTCTGCCAGCTTAAATGGAGTCTTGTTTTCTTTCTTAACAGGATATACCGCCGGAGCCACAGCACCTGAATGCCATAATGAACGATCAAAAATGAGAGGCTAGCACTCTTGCATGACATTACAACATTCGGATCCTCAGCCAAACAAGGAAAGCATAAAAAAAAAATCTCATTTGCATTAAACAAGTTCATATCAGACATCCCGATGCACAGAAAAAAACCAGATTTAAGGAACAGAAAAAAATCCAGCCATAACCATTTCGCACGACTTACCCGTAAAAACTGCTGCACAACTGCAAAGTCAGACTTTGAAGCACCCTCTTTTTTAATAAGCACGGTAAAACACCCGGAAAACTATCCCAATCAATCAAAGGCGCACAGAAGCCAGTCATCCCCCAACCAACCTCATCCCTTTCCCCTTCACGAAGAACATCCACGTTCATCAAAAACCAACAAGCATACTTTGAAGAACACCCATTTGCCCAAGCTTGGTACAACACTTGGAACACAAACCCGATCAATCAAAAGAAGAACGAAATCCAGACACCCACCCGCCAACCTCCATCCTTTTCCCTTCACGACGGGCATCCACATCGACATTCACCAAAAACCAACATCAAACCCGATATCGAAAGAGTGGGAGAAAACCTTCATACAAAAACTAAACCCTCGGGGCGGGGGG